>VNWX01001211.1:0-16125 GCA_009869905.1 Ceratophysella communis
ACAAAGCCAAAGTTTGGTTCCATCCCAATTTAGAAATAACAAGAAAAAATGGCCTAGGTAGGAGGTAGGCATAACCCTGGAAGCTTGACTCACCAGTTCAATACTCGGAAACCCACGCTAACGTTTGTTTGAAGAATACTGCCTCATGTTGTTTGAACATTCAGCAGTTTGGCATATTTCCGAATCAAGCGTCAGTTCTTAGACTAGTGTCTGTTCCAAGAGACAGCCTGGCTCAGAAACTGCAGCCAAGCTAAACCAAACCAGGTATTTCCATCGCATCGAATCGACATAGTGGCGTCGTTTGAAGAAAAGTGAATTATGATCCCTCTCCACACAAGTGTAAACACTTCCTATTAAATTCTTGGCAATTTAACAAGATTATGAAGGAACTCCGGGTAGAGTGGGCCCACCAATTTAGCTATTATCACGAGAATTAGTCAATCCATTAGTTTACTACGTGCTGGTGGCGGCTGTGGACACGCAATCAAAATCGGGCTTCTTTGACGCTCCTGGCTGTAAAGTGCCACTTCTGTGCACTACCAGTGCTGTAATTGTCATAATAAACAAAGTGTAGGAGCAGACAAGACATTCTTCAGAGATGAGATATAAAAGATAAATCATTGAAGTGTGTGTAATAAAACAATGACAGCGTTTGTGCCTGGGATTTACGATTACGATTCGATATAAGACGAAGAAATGGCGTGGCTATGCCATGGGTGATTGACTTTGGTCGGGCTTCGCTTCCAATTGTTGAGTTCCGAATTTTATTCAAAGGTTTGTTTGGTGCGTCGGAAGATGGAATGATGATGAGCATCTACGTAGCCGAGGAAGAACCTGAGATCATTCTGACGCATTGTAAGTTTTTAATGAAGTAAGAGCGGAAGGGTGGGACTTTATTATTGACAGTTCTGTCTACGATGCGGCTTAATTTGCATACAATAAACTTGTACTGGTTTAGCTTCACCCAGGCAGGCAGTGCAAGGATTTTTGCGGGTGTTTTCATTCGTCGATGCGGTCGTTTTTGACTATCTGCTTTGTGCAAGATTTAAAATTCCAACAAGCCTACAATGTATTGTATAGCTATTTTTGAAGCATTGGGATTGGGATCGATATTATCGTAACCCGTAAATTTTAAACATGGTTTTCATATTTGCAAAGCATTTGATTTTAAGAAAACGCATTTTCGAAATTTCGATGGCGATATTTAAACGCTCCTGTTTTTCACTCTTTTGAAAATTAAGATTATTTTTTAAGAGCCTCAATTTCCGGTATGTTTTCAAACTACAGCTAAGTTTACATATCGGCATTTAAGAACCCTCAAAAAACGAGATATGATATATGATTAATGCTTACAGATTACAGAACCCAATGAATGACGAACATTTGCTCCTGGCAAAAAAACGGGTGATCCCCGTCCCGAATTCCATTTCCTGAGAACCTG
Source organism: Ceratophysella communis (assembly GCA_009869905.1). Classification (NCBI taxonomy): domain Eukaryota; kingdom Metazoa; phylum Arthropoda; class Collembola; order Poduromorpha; family Hypogastruridae; genus Ceratophysella; species Ceratophysella communis. Next base: position 1,442 of record VNWX01001211.1, read on the forward strand.
ATATTTCCTTTCCTTAAAACTTACTCATCTTTCACGTTAGTTCACTGGGGTGGGAACGAAAATGAAATAAATTTTCTTCGTTATTTACACACTTTACACTACACTAACCCCCAACGGGAAGATGCGAAAGATGCTCCAGAGATTTTCGCATCCAAAATTCCTGTCTCATCACTCGTATAAAAACCTGCATTGCAAACGTGAGTGTTGGGAGGCTGGTATATGGCAGATTCTTGCATTTTTGCACGTGAATCCTTACCAGTAATATATTACAGCACTATAACTCCCTATTTCTATGATGTATGCATTGTATAAGTAAGTAATCATTTAAGAATTTCTTATGCTAGGCAAGCCTGTAGGTAGCTTTGCATTTGGTAGGAGTTTAGTTAATAGCGTGGTACTGGTTGCTGCCTCAATACCCCAACCAAGGTAGTTATTCTATTCGCTTCGTCGCGTTAGTCATAGTGTTATGTCAGTTGTGTGAGGGTGGACCCCAGCAGCAGCTCATAATCATAACTAAATATGGCCACAATTTCTGGCTCTATTTTTTCTGAATTCTTAATCAATTACAACTTGTAAAAAACGTTATCGTGTCGTGATTGTGCCTCAGGAAAATAAGCATATATATTTTAGTTCGTAGTCAGTAAATCATGGACTCGTACGCATCTGTGTCTGTGGAGCTGATAATACACAGGAAAATGTGAACTCTTTCCAAAGTTATTTTTAAAGATTTGAACTTGTGTGAGAAAAGCTAATTCTGAGACAAGAGCATTTTTAGGGTGCGTCGTGTCAGTGTGTGCGTGAATATCCCTAAAGTTTAGTGATAGCGTTTCGGGTCTGGAGAAAATCTTTTAGTAAGTCATAAGTTCAGGTTTCGAAAGTGTATGCTTTGCAAAGGTCAAATAATAAACTAGAAATATATCAACATAAATACAGCAAATGCTTATATAAATAGAGCCTTAATTATATTTGTCAACACTGCCTTGTTGAACATAAATACCCCTCCTCCTGGTACTTGGAATCACAATCGGAAAATTAATAGGAAGTCTGACACATTCGACATTTATTCTTATCTCATTAAAAGCTCCGTGTTGTGGATTGTGGTGATTTGTGGTGCTGTACAAGTGGATTTTAGGCCAGGCCAGGCGGTCCATGGAAGTTTACTTTGGTTTTAGGTTTAGGTCGTGTAACCCATGCTATATGCTTGTAATCAGTACTATTTACTAAATAGGAAGAGAATGTCGTTTTAAAAGAACTTTTCAGCTTTTAGTGTACAGTTGCTTGAGATAAGCGTTGGTAGTGATAAAATTGCTCCAGCATTTTCATTGTGAAATACGCATTACGAACAAATAGAAACAATTACATGGTAGTATTGTTTTAGAATAGAAAATTAGGTTAACGAGTCAATAATGTGAAAGTGCAGTGCATTGCAGTATCAAGTTCGATACTTAAGAAATTTGCTAATTCGAAGATATAAAATTTGTAGTGCAGTTTGGTTTCTTGTTGGGTTTAATGGCCGAATTCTGCTGCTTAATGCAAATACGTGTAAAATGACATATAATTCCAGTAAGCAAATTTTATCATACATTTATCTATACATTGCAGTTCTAAACCTCTGATTCAGATTTGGATTTACATATGTATCTTACCCTAGCACACGACTCGAAGCTATTTTTAACGAGTGTAGTGTGTTAAACAACGTTGCATGCCAGAGCTGATGTCCCATATACCAATTAATGGAAAGTAACCCGAATAGTGCGTATTCGGTTTCAGCAATGAGTCTCAAGTTTTCAATCGGAAATTCAAAGCTACTCGTCTCCGATTCGATTACATACTGCTGATGTACAAATATGTATAATAGTTGGAAGAATATACGGATAATTGACTGCATCCGTTGAGCAACAAAACACCTTTAGGTCTTACTAAATTTTCTTATGATGCACCTGCCAGTACCTGAACGTAATTATATTCGTTGCATATCTGCTGGAACAAAGGATGGAAATCGTTAGTAATCTGGAGATATTTTCAGCTTATGTTAGAATCAGTGCGTAGATCAGTAGGTATGTGTACGAATATTTCCAGCTCGATTTGTACACGATTATTAGCACATACCCAAACATAATTGACTCGGAAACCTTGCATGAAATCTTAATGGCTAATCTCTAAGGTCAAACTGTGCAATGATAGCATAGGGAGTACATGTAAATACTCAAGGAAGCCATGGTGGGTGTATTTTGCAAGTTAAACGCACAAACGAAGCCGATAACATATAAACATAACTGTGTGTTTTCCAGTGAACTAGGTACCTATATAGAGTCGGTTGAGCCATGCATAAAATAGGGTTAATAAATCAGGAGTTTTTGACTGACAGGGTATTATTATCTCTAATGAAATTTTACTTGAATTCGGGACTCCCGTCAACCAGAAACTGTGTGACTCATTTCTGTCCTGACAATAGAAATTTCCTTATTTATTGATTTTGATGGTTCTTTTGTTATAGATAAATTGAAGAAAACCGAGAGTGCCTGTCCTATTTCAGCGGCGTCAACTGGGACCAATTCAATTTCCGCTTCCGCTGCTCCAGTTAACCATTTTCTGTGTAATAATTCCGAACCCCACCAGTTCAATAGTGGGAGTCTCAAGAAACGAGGGAAGAAGGACAAGGTGGTCCAGGGTGTGGGAAACAATATGACCATGGCAGCCATCAAAGCACGATCCTCTTCAATGGATGAACTACGAGCAACGGGTGGGGTCCATATTTCAAATTTCAGTCGGGTTGTTAAGGCTGGAGCTAACCGTCATTTCACGCCTTCCATATCCTGCCTTTTGCGAATTAGCCATTGTGTTTGTCTGCCTGTAACCTGTAACGTGTATCTTGTGCAGCATCTGCTAATAAAATGGTGTGGAATCGCCATAAGCATTGCAACGTAGACAACAAAAACGAGTCTGTGATGATCTTTACTCAGATATATGGTTTCAATGATACGCTGACTATTTTGAGGTATTACGTCATAGCGTCCGTCCGCTCAAATGAGCTGCAAAGTCCAAGATCAAATGTCAGCAGGAATTTTGCACGAAGTGTGCATGACAGGTGTTCGAACTGCTTCGTTGCACTGCTGATGAACGATGACATCTTTGCCGCGTGCTTGATATTCTATTTGCGACTAGACGCTCTTTGGAAAATAATGTGTAACATAATACATTTCGACGCCTTTGGTTGATTAAATTTCTAATTTTTAAATTTAAAAACAATTCCAGGTACAGAAGAGCATTGGTATTCTGCAGACTCGGATACGGAACCTGATTCCCTGACAGCCCTCCCCTTACCCCAAGCCCTGCCAGACATTGTCCAGGGCCAACGGCGTTCTCTCAATGACAAGTAGCCTTACTTCCCTGGGCATCAGCAATCATCTCACGATGAGTAATACGACGCCCTGTTCTCACGAAAATAATGGTTCCAGGCTCGATGTCAGGTAAGCAAGGAATTCAGTGAATCTATGGACATTCCGAGAAAGAGCAGTGGCATTGCCTACCTGTAGCTTTGTGTGTAGCATCTTTGTTTATCCGTTGAATTCCGCTCGGTTACGCTACGGTTTACGAACGAGTACCTACCCCAGACGCAGACCAAACCAGGTGAAGTTAATGGTCCCTGGTCCCGACTATATTAGGGATTGTTAGAGCATTGTCATCGAGCCAAGCCAAGGCACCAGGACCGAAACCTTTGTTGTTGTAGGAGTGTATTTTTTAATGAACGAAAGCTTCGGAACGACATGATGGAAGGCTTTGGCTCGTTGAAGACGGCGTTGACTGAAGTAGAATGGGAAACCATTTGTTGATAGAAAAAAAGAAGCTTCCATTTCCACGTTGTTGAGTTGAATTTGAAGAAGATGATGAGGCTTGGCCTTGGTCATAGGAAAAAAACTTCTGTAGTTTTTCCACGTCCTGAGATGATTCATTCTGGCAAACGCTAACTGGCTGATGCTTGATCTTGGCCTGCGTGCTGCTGAACAAAGCTGTAAAATAACGTAGAAGATCAGGGCAGGGGTGAGTACTCGTTTTCAGGGGGTTGAACTTGAAAGAAGACGTGAAAACTGGTATACCAGAAGCACGTAAAAGGGTTGAGTGGGGTTCAAAGTTAATGGGCATTTGCTATGCTGTCTGGTGTCGGTCGGTATCCTGAATCTAGTACGGTTTTCTGAATGATCTTGAATAACTCGTCGAGATATATAAACTTTGAAACGACTGACTTCGGCATTTTATGCATTGTTTTACAGCTTTTCAATTTTCTATACACACCCTGCTGAGGTTGAAGCTGGAAGTTTGAGGCTTGAAAATCATAAATGTTTCGTATTTAATGATTCAGCCGTTTTACAGGCAGTATAGCAACAGCATATGTGCTATGCAGTATGCAACGAATTACCATATCTAGAAATGGAGTAATAAATCATAAGGGAGTGTGGAGTGGGTAGCTCGTGGAGAGTCGATCTGTAAATTCGTTTTATCCCTATCACTATCAATTGCATCGAAGAGGGTGTACTGATCCCCATCTCATAATCGTCAAACCTTAACACTTTTAGCCGCTTTTGATTTTTTATTATGTCATGTCATTTTTTTTAATCTGAAAAGACTCCTTTGGGTGGTCTTGTCTTGGACTCCTGAATAGAGAATTAATATTGGTTTGGAAATTAATTTCTAAAATAGAAATGACACTACACCATATAAAGTCTAATGGAGAGGGTGGGTCATTTCTGAACTGTCCTCTGTAATTTTGTATCCAGCGTGTATAACCATATATGACGAGACGAGAAAGACATGGCTCTTGCATTATACCGTCACATGGTAATGCCAAGACTCGACTTGACTGCAAACTGATTAGGTTTGCTAATGGAATGACACTCTCCAGAGCTTGAAGCTTCCTAATGCTAATTCTTAACGCTAACTGCCTGCCTGCCTGCCCTTGATTGATTGCCTATTTAGAAATGACGGGTTTCTCATTCCAGTGGCAGCGGCACCGGGAATGAAAAATTGCTCTTTTCTGCTAAAATGCTTCAGCATGCTGTTTCAATTTTCGCCATTATGAAAAGCTCAAGCACAGCATTTGCATGCATTAATTCGAATGCTGAACAGGAATGCTCGTCGGAATTTTGTAATTGTAATTCTCGCGGATCTGCGGTTTTGGTTTTAGCGTTTATTTTATTTATTCCATGTCAGACTAAGCCGGTGCTTTTATTGTACATAGATAACTACCTACTTCAAAATGCAATTTGTAATTCCATTCTGACAAGCCATGGAAGCTCAGTTGAAGCTATACAATACAAAGGCGGATGCATTAACCGAATGGTGGAATAGTAATTGAACAGCCTGCTATTCTCATCACGTAGCTATTATTATGCGAATGATGAGCGTGCAAAAACGAAAGAATAGGGAATTTTGCACTTACACTTTTATATGTGCATGCACACACACACTCCCTTTCTTCGAAATAGCTCAGCTTACAAGATGGTTAGTGTTTTGCCAGTGCATTTGGCATGCATTAAACTCAGTAAAGTGCAGCATATCAATACCGATTAATTTAATGGGTTCAGAAGTTTGCTGATTATCAATTATCAGGTTACTGATTATGTATGAAAAATTGATTTAATAAACAAATTTTAGACGCTGACGCTAATGACCGCAAGTCGCAAAATATAAAAGCTTATATCGGGCTATGATAATCTAAGCTGTAATACGCATCAATTTGTCACATAAATCAGGACAGGAAGTTTGCTTTAGATGATAACTGATAGCGAAACTTTTTTTGCGCACTCTGAAGTTGAATGTCAAAATAAAACTGCGACTTCTAATTTCTTGGTTGTTAGAAAACTGTACGTAAATTAGAATAAACAATCATTTAAGCTCTAAACATTGAAACGATACGATTATTTAGAATCCTGGATTTTAGAGGGCCGTAATTTAGGCTTTACAAGCTAGAGATACAGGATCCGAATAATGTTAGTTTTGGCAGTCTACCAGTATATTTTGTTCCTAGTAATTGCACGTGCATGGTACATACTAGTAAATTAAACCCGCTCAAGTCAGTTCACGTGTAATGGGTGTAATTCAGACTTCACTGAGCCATATTGTGAATTTTTATTGTGATTTGTAACTTGTGACCGACAGACGGTAAACGTGGAATTTAGCAGACGCCCTCGCTAGGGCATGTACAAAATAAAAGCGTGTTCCAGTGATTTGTGATCTCGTTGTTGTACTGTCACGCGGACAATCTTTTAGCCATTTTGATTCACGCAAATGTCGATAGTAAAACTGGATTTGTACGAGTAACAAGATTTTCTAAGATTGAGCTTCAATTGACACTTTCAATTTGTAAACCACAAACTACTAACAAGTTCTTATTAGTGAGTGAGACAACAAACGTGTTTGTGACGTGCAAAAAAAGCAAACAATATGCAAAATAATTATTTTAGTCACTGACCAGGCCTCTGTCCATTCTATTCCTTATAGGCTTGAGTGCTAAAAAGCGAAAACAGCATTTGATTATCATCAGTCAAGTAGGTTGTCTTGTGTCTGTCTATATTCTATATAAAAGTATTAAGTAATCGTAGCTCCAATCATTTCGTGGTCTTATAGGGACTTCAAAAGCCAAGACAGACCTTGAAAATTGGTTATTTCATCTCTCACCAAGGTTGGTTCAGTTAATAAGAAACCTTAGCTACAGCAATGGAAGAGCTTAAATCATCTACAATACACTATAGTTCATCATATCAGTAATTATCAGGTCGGAAGAGTCGTTTCATGGCATGCTTCGTACTTACTTAAGATTAACGCACGTACTCTCCAGTTTAGTTCTAGTCTACGATTCCACGGGCAAAGTCGTACTGCGTGCTTGGCCTAATGATACGACGGAGAGGTTAAGTGTTGCAATTAATTTAATAATTATTATGGATTTGGTTTGTGGTCTTTCCAGTAATGGAATCCAGGACAATATTCCCAAAGCACCTAAATTTCGCCGTGGGTCAGGGATAAAGGACAAGTGGAGAGAGTCCTGGACCCAATCGAAAACGCTATCCAAAAGCAATATGGAGGAAGACAATCGACTTCTACGCTGGTTCTCGTTACGGAAGAATCAGGGAGTCAATTTGGCGGATAATGCCGCTGCGACCATGAACAATCGTAAACAGTACTCTTCCGCAGCTCAGTGAAGAGGACTTGAAGCGACTTAGCTTTAATATGGAGGATGAGGAGGGCTACTGGCCACGTCGAACTGTGCTTCCACCAACCCTTCCTGTCCCACCACCGAATCTCAGTGCGGAACGCATCACCCGACGCCATATTGTGGCTGCCATTGTACACAGTGAAAATAAATTATGTTGCAGCTCTTCAGAGACTAGTCAATGTAAGTCAAAAATTTTATTCGTGTCGATAAAAAACATAAAACGAATTTGAAAACGTGGGATTCGAAAGTGTCGCGCTGTTTTTCTTTGTCGAATATTTTGCAATTCCCGCCTTGGCTGCGTGACAGCGAAATTTCAAGCCATGCGTTCTTCGCGTTACGTTTTTTTTTAACCAGCACAGTAATATGAATACTGAATCGACCTTAAATAACGGATTTGACACCGAATAATGCAACTAAAGCCATGATAACTGACCTGGGCATTCGACTTTCGTTTAAGAAATAGCGAAGCATATGCAAATACTTATCTTGCGTTTTGATAATTGATTCAGAACGCTTAATTGAACCTTAGCAAGAAAAGCAAAACTTGTTCCCGAGTTGAGATGCGTAGAGAATTCACATTTTGCATAGCAGAACAGATTCTGCCAAAGGATCGCTGATAAGATGAGATGGCATCTTCGTAGGTATTTGCATTTTGCGTGCGACTTGGCAGAGGCACCCATCACCACCGGGCTTTATTTCGCTTTAATTATTTCGAATGCAGAGTCTCTTTGGAGAATATTACAGATTACAATACGGAAATGTAAGAAACAGTTGAATTTGAGCAGCTGCGTGGATTTATGGTTATTACCACGTCGTCGTCCTGCTCCTGCCTAAGTTTGAGATCGGGTCATAACTGATAAGGGAAACGAATTGGATTTTAGATTGAGAATGGAATGTGACTCTACTTCTGGGAGATGAGGTTTTTAAACTCGTCAGAAAAATCAAAACAAACAAAGAATATGAGTGTTAATGGTACGAAGGAATCTTGTGGACGGAAATGCTAGGGCTGAATTTCTGCAGTCTGCCTTGTTGCGTATCTATTTGTAGCAATCGAAAGTTCATTACTCTCTTAAGCACTTGACAATATGCATTACAGAATGACACGTCGCAGCCAAGCCTCAAGCTTTGTACATTTATCAGGATTAAATCACGTTTCCCGTCTCGTTTTCATAGCGCTGGCTGAACATGTTTATTCAAACTAGATTCCCCATGTGCTCAGCAAATTAACTATTTGCATAATCTCTTTTTTTGGCAGGAGTATAAGAAACCCTTGGAATGCAGCCATCCAGCCATGTTGAGTCATTCCAAAATTTCAACTGTCATTCCATCGCCTTCCAGAAATCCTCCAGTGTCACTCACTCTTCCGGATAGCACTTGCAGAGTATATCCGAAAATGGGATACCGATGAGAAGATTGGAGATGTCTTCGTAGCGTCTTTCTCCAAAAGCTTGGTACTGGACGTGTATTCAGAATTCATCAACAACTTCGGTCAAGCGATGGAGACAGCCAAGTCTGAAGCAAGGCGGAAGAGCGCTTTTGCGGAGTTCCTGAAGGTCAAGCAGATGACGGCTCACGATCGGTTATCTCTGTTTGGACTGATGGTCAAGCCGGTTCAGCGATTTCCTCAGTTCATTCTTCTGCTGCAGGTAAATTTCTCGAAATGTTGCGGGGCTTCATTTAAAGCTGACGCCTTAATTTGTTTGCTATTCTTTGCAGGACTTATTGAAGCACACGCCTAAGGACCACCATGACCGAATGTCGCTCCAACTCGCCCTAACCCAACTGGAAAGCCTGGCAGCCATGCTGAATGAGCGGAAGCGAGAATCCGAGCAATACCAAGCCTTCCGCGAAACCATCAAATCTATCGGTGGCGGAAAGTTTGTGCTTCTCCGCTCAGTGGCCGATGACCCCAACCGCATACTCCTACGCCAAGACATTGTGACCCAATTGGAATTCGACAGTAATGGCAGTTCGGTCGCCAAATCCAAGACAAGGAAACTTCTGCTTCTGAATGACATGCTAATCTGCGTTACAGCGAGTCATTCTGGTTCGACTTCCTCGACTGAGCGAGGCGGTACTAGTCAGTACAGGAGTGGGGCTGGGGTAAATACTAATTCTTCAGTGGTGAACAGCAATCAGAACCAGACGACGACAGGGGGTAAAGTGGAGAAAAGTGTGTTCAAGTGGTCTCATCCGGTGAGGGAGGTGGAGGTTGAGGACATTATCCATTTCTCCTACGATGAGTCGCTTCGTGCATGGCGGAAGTAATGGGCTCAGTACTGGAACCCTCCATAATCAACGCCAGAAGGGCTCTTCAAGCACCCTGCCAGTTCCTGATCCAGAAACTCAGCTCTCTACGGCTCTCCTGGAAGAAATGCAGAGCTTGATGTATGACTATGAAGTTTTGAGTAGGATTCTGACCCTGGTGACCTCCCTCAAGTCAAGTTACGAGGGTCTCACTGAAGCCACTGTTAAAGAACTCATGCTTGAAATCCAGCATCAGATTCGCTGTCGAGATGAGCAAATTTCGTACTTCGATTCGTCCTGTCTGACACTTCTACTTGGATCTGGACATAATCGAGAGAAAGTGGTCTTTCAAATGCAGAGTCCAGCAGCAAGAAATGAGTGGATTGAAGAACTTCGTCTTGCTCAGCTGGCTTTGGATCCAAATAATAGTCCAGCTTGGGATATTCCAGCTGAATCTCCTTATCCACATCACAAACTGCCTCTCTTCGTTCGAGCTTTACCATTGGCACGATCGCCGCATTTGTCAACGGTATGTATTCTTTTATCACTGCAGATTAGGCTTGTTTGCTAGAGATTAATATTGTTTGTGTTCCTATTACCGATTTTCTAGGTTAAGTGTGGCTGTTTCTTCACGCACACATTTGTGAGCCCAACGGGACGGTCCAAAATCCTGGACTATCTCTGGGTGAGCTGTACAGATGGAATCTCGAGTCACGTGACCGCATTTCGATCACAACAGAACACGCTCAAAGAAGTCTCTGCCTTTGACCTGGTCGAGGAAAAGATCAATGACTTACTCTTCGTCTCTGGACATGTCTGGGTGGCCACGGACAGTCGAAAGTATGTTAATCTTGTTGTGCTGACCTTATTAGCTTACCTACTCAAACTTTACGTAACGAGTAACGCAGTTCACAGACTAAATTATTTGTAGCTCAAGGACACCATAAGCAGAACACTAGCCAGAAGAACACTTGTATCCATGCTAATGATTTATTGCTATTTCTTGACAGAATTATGGTTCTGGACCCTTCGGATCCAGAGAAAGGAAATCTCTGCCACTATCTCCTCAGTGATAGTGTTCTTAAGCTAACACTGTTCGGAGAATGTGATTTATGCGGGACTTGCCGATGGAAATTTAGCTGTTTTCACTCAAATTCATAACCCAAAGAAAATTGAGCCTGAAGTGCTGATAAAGCTTGGATCGGATCGTGTTCCTGCTGTATTTGGGTCGAGAGATCACGTCTACGCTTCGTGTGGAAATGCCGTTGTTACCATTGATGCATAAGACGCATACAATTGAGGTATGCGCTTGCGACGGCAGAAATGTCTGTTAAACTTTGATTTATGTGTTCTAATCATAATCATGCCATTAATTGTTTTTATGTTTACAGAGAAATGTTGTTCTGACACATCACAACGGCCCAATTACACACATGGCCTGCTCTGGAGTAGGACTCTGGATTTCGACCCAGGATAGTGGCACCGTTTGCCTCTACCACTTAGAATCCCTACAACATCTGCAAGACGTGAGCATAGCTCCGAGCGTATTCCGAACCATTCGAGACTCTTATCGACGTCAGAAGGGATGTCACGTGACATGCTTGAGTGCTCATAAAGGCTGGTTATGGATCGGTACGAATTTGGGTGCTGTGCTTACCATTCCTCTTCCACGACTCGAGGGTGTTCCAATTATCAGTACTGGAAAAGCTAACGTCTCCTATCATGGCTACAACGGACCAATCACCTACTTGATGCCACTGTTCAAAGCACCGCCGCCAGTAGTTTCAGCTGCTACTTCGGCGCGTGCTCAGAATAAAAACTTGAATGAAACACCGGTCAAACCACCACCAGAATCCGTCCTGCATACGCCGATCAACAAGGTGATTCCCGTAGAGGAGCATTCCGATAAGTTCCGAACTCCGATCAACAATAATAATCTCACCTTTGAAGAGAAGGACACCACACTCACGAATACCACTTGCGAATCTCGAAGTCCCAGTTTAAGTAACAACAGCTCGTTCAACAGCTCTAAAGGCGACACACCGTCCAAAGGCTCTCCTCAACAATCGCTCGCTAGCGGTCTTTGCGGAAGTCGAGATGGTTCTGGTCATGATGCCTTTTCTTCTACCGCTGCCCTTGGTGGCTTGAACAAAACTCTTGTTATTCTTCGAAAGAAGAATTCCAGAGATAATGTGTTTAATAGAAACTGCAAGACATTGCCCCGAGGTGGACCGGCAGTTCACTCCAACGTCAGATTCAGCATTGATTCAGATGTCTACGGTCTTTATGGAAATTTGATAAATGTTCGTGGACTTGAAGATGAAGGCCGCTTTGTCGATCCGCTCTACGACGCTCTGAGACGCAGTGACCCTGAATTGGTTGCACTCGATTCCAAAATCAGCACATTAGATCGAAGGTTGAAAATGAGGATGAGCCGACCGCGATCACTGGATCTGTCAAATTGGTCGGTGGATTCAAAGATTTCAGCGTCGTCTGATGAAAGCGTCGGTTTGGGATCATCTCGAAGCAGCCAAGCCACGGATAGCAGTACACCCACACCTATCGGTCCAATCACCACCACTATCACACTGAATGGTTCTCCAGACCCATCCATGACATCACCAGAAGCTGGCCCGGTCAACGCAAGCACTGCTGCGACCACTGGAACGACGAAGAAAACTGTATCAAGAACCAAAGCGAAATCGAAGGCACATCAAGAACGGACAGTAATCGTCGTTGTGGGCGGAAGAGGCTATGTCAACATGCGAGCGCAACCTTTCCAGGATCATTTTCATAATAACCCGGATACGGAGAGTAAACTTTGTACGAATTTGACTGTATGGCAAATGAAAACCTGAGAAGCTTAAATACCATCGCATTAATAATTTAAGTATTTATGTCCGCAAGTTTATTGTTATATCTTTGTCCTTGTTCTTATTTTTTACTACGCTTAACTTTGTTTTACAAAATATTTTACAATGCTGGTCTTGGTCTCAGCAGCTACATAGACTACTGGTATGCCTGTAATCGGCATATTAGACCCTCGTGTTATTTACCTATTGAATATTGAATAGTTTGTATAATTTAAAAATCGACAGCCTGTAATTCTGTGTATCATACAGTCGTGTACCTACTACAAGAATGCTTTGCTATGTACTGATAATGATACTGAATATTACAGCTAAATACAAACGTAATAGTAAACCTATTCAATGTTTAAATATAGGAAACCAAAGTGTTTAGGTAGATGATAGATCCAAGATGGAAGTTTTAGAAACAAAGTTTCGAATGTTGTACAAAAGAATACCTCAATCTCCAGTGCCTCTGTTTAACCAATATTGAAACTATATATTGATTTAAACTTTTAAAAATTCAGCTACGATTTACAAATAATTATGTCAATGAGTTTTATAATGTGGATATTTTCCCTGGAAATAAAAACAATGACATTGTCGTTTAATTTGAAATTTAAGAATTCGGGTTACGGTTTATAATTATTTGTTGAATATTTTCGCGTTAATTGTACGCCGTATGTGTATACAGGACGAACGAGTTCCTGTGGACAAATTGAATTGACGATTCAGTTAAATCTGCATGGATCGATGCTGAAATTTGAAATAAATGTGATGCTAAGCTTTAAATAAAACCGAATCAATGACATTTACTGTAGTCACAGTCACAGCATTTCAATCAGGCAATTTTTGGAGTTCAGAATTACATCTTACTGCGCGTAACAGCTAATTACTTAAAAGGCTGTACAATATTACAGAGGATTCAAATTATAATTGACTCTTTGCGCTGACTAAACACGTTGAAATCAATAAAATCAGCAATATACCTTTTACCCTAACGCAAAAATTCTTGAATATTGACAAAGCATCGAAAATCTTGTCCAATCAGCAGCAATAATATAATATGCATGAAACTTAAGAATGCATTGTAATTGCAATTTGTAAAATGCAAAACTTACGATGGCAATAAGCAAAAAGACACTTTGGCTTGGCTCAGCAAGAAGCAAGAACGCCCTAGGCTAATGGCAATTGGCAATTGCCAATGCCAATGCCAAGCCCAGCAGGTATAAGATTTTCCACTTTTTGGGTGTGCTTTCTTTTCTGCGCTTTTCTACTCATCTGTGCTCATCGTCTGGTCTGCCGCATTTTTCAAAAGTGAAAGCATAATATTATTGTCTACGTGTTTTAGGTGAAAAGTAGAAAATTCTTGCTTTCCAAATATTTATTAAATTTTACTTACCATACCGTCTTCGGCCTAAAATTTTATATTACACCTACAACCTACAAGTCTGGAATCTGCAGTAATTTTTCCAGAAGAACGCCTCGAATTCTAGATCTATTAAATAATAAATATTTACAAAACATCTGTTCATTCTATTCGAAGTTTGGATTTGGGAAAAGCTATCAGATATCAGAAGAATTGCCTATCATTCCAGTTTGGTTCGTTCTCGGTCCCATGTCCCACTGTCCCATATACTTACAGAAAGAAAATCTGATGTTAGATGTGACGGTCTAACAGTCTCCATTAAAAGTATGTTTATGTAATTACTTATGCTGGTACTTAAAGTACACATTTTACCGTATAATTCGCAATTACACTGAAAATATCTGCTACTTTAATATTGAATACAGGTAGTTAACAGTTAACATATAGCACGAGCGTCGGGCCGTCTGTCTGTAACAGACAAAAATGAATGCGTCACGAAAATGATTATGGACAAGTATTTCTTAAATTAACAAATCTAAAGTGCCTTAAATACCTTTGATATTATCGCCAATCGTGTTCAATTATACTTTGTCGCTTGTATTTGTCGAGGTTATTCTCGTCTGGCACCCCGTAGCTCAGCTCGCAGCGCAAGCGCGAACGGAAATTAAATCAAATGAGTAAAAGGAATTGCCAATTAAAATGAAGACAAATACTTAATCACTTTTACGCAGTATAAAATATGGAATGACATTGGCAAAACTTATCCGATCAGCAAAGCTTATTGAAATTGAAATACATATCGAAGCGAAACTTTGGTTCTTATTTAATATGTGGTTTTTGTGTGGCTAGTTTCGTTTCAAGTTTTCGATTAGCGTAATTACGCCCACTCCAGTCTGGAAATCAAACGACAGCGACTAAATAAATGGCGTGTTTCACTCTATTTCTCACAATCAGATCTCTGTATTGTACAATCAACTATAACCATACGACGATTGTTGGGTACCCAGCC
>VNWX01001212.1:0-16121 GCA_009869905.1 Ceratophysella communis
CTTCATTCTTTAGGTACCAATAATAATGGCGCCACGCGAACTGTTCCGTAACATATCCTCGAGATTTCAGGGACTGTAATAGAAAGAAATCAAATAATTATTTACCCAAATAATTCATATACGACAACTTTTCGACTACAGAATTTTGAATCATGACGTGTTTAAAATAAACTATAGTCCGCTTGAAGACAAAGACGCGCACGCGGTTGACCAAACTTTTTCGCGGCTGTAGTAGTACTACGTACATCATTAAATTATTTCCATCTAATCTATTTATATCACAATCTACGCAGAGGACAAAATTTATCGTCCTAGTCCAATTAACGTCACAAACAACAAATAAATAGCGCTGGAAATCTAATCAGAAGAATGCAATTTATACTATCAAAATTAGCCAAAACACAAAAGATTAATAGACCACATGCATGCTGCATGCTGCATGTAAGAACGACTGACAGCGGGTTAATTTATTAGCATTCAGCATTGAATCAGTGCACAGTGATTCAATAATGAGTAAGTGAATTTCACAAATCATTCGACGTTAAAGCACCTGGTCCCTGGTCCTGTGATGTATGATAATATACTATGCGATCACCGATCACCGATCACCATTTGCAATTAATTTGTTCTCTTCTAAAGCTGATTGTGTATCGTCGTTGTAAAATACCGTCAACCGTATTACTTTCAATCGTAATGATAATACGCTTGGAATAATATTATTTCAGTATATAATGCATAATAAAATAACATGTAATAATAAGTTAGTTGTATTTGAGAGAGTAATTTGATAATTTGTAATGTTGAATGTTTTTATGCATTACCTGTAATGCCTTGATGACATGAAGATTAGGGATTCCTTCGAGTTCGGGATGTTGAGGAGCATGGAAGTCCTTCTTGGCAACCATGACGCCCTCATTGAAGAGCTGCTCGTAGATCTTCCTCCGGGTAGACTTGGGCATCAACATCTTGACCTCAGTTTGGGATGAACCTTGACACGAGACGTCTAAAAACAGGCTTTCACTGCACTCAAAACCACACAGACAGTCACAAGCCGGAATCTCAATGTGGTCCAAGGAAGATGGCGTGGATCAACCCAGGGCGCATGGGCATCCACTTCCTATGTCCATATACGTCACAGGTTTACTCCTGGTAAAACAGCTTACCGCATTTATTTAGTGTACGTATTAGGCATTACTTGGTTAAAACATGCGTTAAGTACTAGCTTAATCTTTGAAGCGTGACATGCCGAATTATTTAGGCTAATATTGAGGCAACTTTTACTATAAAATAAGTGAATAAGAGTGCACCGCGTGAGCTCAGTTCTGATGAAACCTGCTGTCTGCAGGTCAATCCTGAAATCTGAGACTCACGTGTCAGCGGAAGCCGAAAGTGCCGCGAAGCGTTGCTGAGTTTTAATTAGTGCGCTTTTGGTTCACATTTCTCAAAGTATTTTGACATTAATTCCAAGCTTATCAACTGTTTGTCACCCCGTGACCCCGTCACCCGTGACAGTTGACACGAATTAATTGACAATTACAAAACTATACTCTGGATGTTCCTCCGAGTCTTGTCTCTGTAAGAAGATCAGAAGTTAGAAATGTCTTGGACAATATACACAACTGACAACATAGTTTGGTATTGAAATTAAACAGCGCCCTACATCCTAACGACACCAAACACCTAAGCCACAACTAAATTACTAAATACCTAGTAATCTCATCCCCCCAAAAAAGCTGTTATTATCTTCGACGAGCATCGAGCATGGGGCTACCTCCAATCAATCCAGAAATTTTCCGCAGCATTGAATTAGCACAGGTAATAATAAAATAAATAACCGGCACCGGCGTTACTGTGCGTGGGTGGACTGTCTGTGTGGCTGAATTTAATTTGCATTCAACTTCGACTTTAATCACAATTTGCTTTCAATTANAATAAATAACCGGCACCGGCGTTACTGTGCTTGCACTGTTGACTGTCTGTGTGGGTGAATTTAATTTGCATTCAACTTGGACTTTAATCACAATTTGCTTTCAATTAAACCAAATTGATCTCTGTATTAAACAGCTCCTGCTATTATCAACTATGCTAATAGGATCTAGAGTATTTATTTATAGTGTTGTTAAATATGTTAAATAAAGCAATGAAGCTATTTGTACCTATTTCTTCAGATTGAACAGTTAGCAGAAGCTCCTGAAGCGGAACTCCGGCCTTTTCTTCCTGTCCTAGTTCGTTCAGGAATTTTGTCAACTGGAGACCCGGCTAGCCGTCCTAAAGAATTCCGACAAGCAATTTTAGTGCGTCTGTCCGATATTGAGCCTGTAAACAACTTTGTGGCTCTTCTTTCCGTGGATTATAATGGCCTGGAAGTCGACGTAAAAAAGGAATTACAGCTCAGGTACCCTATTCGAGCTCGAAGTTAGTTTAATAGTTAGGCATATTTTAATGAAATTTTTTCCTTTACCAGACAAAAAATTGGAAATCGTGAGCAAGATAGCGTCCTTGTTCAGCATCTTCAGCATGGCCTAGCGCTAGAATTTGAGAGGGCTGATGCCACACGAAAGCTTAGGCTATGTTCTCTCTGAAACGCTGTTTATCATGTCCCAGGTTAGAAGCTTGTTATCTATCACTAATTAATTTTTTAATTCAGTTTTCATGGATTTCAATTCAACTCAACGCCTCCTTGCCTTTTCAGATCCACGAGCCGAGGCAGGACTACTACATGCGCTCGTCTGATCTTTTTGACAACTGGGTTTATCTGGAAGATGTTTGTGACACTTTATGTATTGCGATGGTTGAATTGCCGAATCTTCTGTCGCTGTGCGATGTAAGGAACGCCGCTAATTTCTCTTTCATCATTGAATTTAATAACACATTGTGTACAATTACTGATGATTTTCTGATCTCAGGTTTGTGAAGCAATGTTGCATGTCAAATCTGGGCCGTGGATAATTTGCCGATTGGTCGCTAACATGCCAGACAGTTTCCTGGAAGGTAATTTTCTGCATACCAATACTTGATTTATAGGGAAGAAATTAAATCAATTTATTTTCTTCTCTACTAGTCTGCTTTCATCTGATATCAAATGGCGACAAGTGTGAAGAAGAATCGGAAGGTGGTTTAATTCGTCTCGAAGCTATGAGAATGCTGTGTCACATGAATCCTGCCCGGAGTCTGCTCATTCGTTCTCGCTGTGTAATAAACATTATAATCCATTCCTAGATAATTGAACCTGCATTGTATTTGTACTTAAAGTAGTAAAGCGAATGATTTCTGCCTCTTTCAGGTGGAACAGTGTAGAATGCCCGCACTAACAATTTTCTTAAGCCTGGGTAAGTTGCTTTTATGCCACTAATTAAAGTCCATCCAAACTGCAGCTATATGTAAACAAGATTAGATTAATTTTCTTGCGTTTTTACTTTCAGAAAGTGGGGATATAGTTCACAATTTAATACCATTCCTGTCTGGAATCCTACTTGGAAATGACCAGTTAATCAGAAATTGGTTTTCCGCGTATGTTCGTAATGGGCAAAAGGTACGTTTCCATTTCAATCTGTAATTTTAACTTGCCCACATTTGGAAATATTTATTTGGCTTTTTGTATATGTTACAGAGAAAAGGGGAAGTTACAAACAGTTTGACAAAAATGAGGGAAATTATTTGGAACTATTTGAGGGATATCATGAAAGATGCTCAGGACAAAGTTTTAAGTGAAGCAAATGTCGTTCATGCCTCTTCGCTGCTTCGTCTTTCCTGTGCACTGAAGGGAATAGCTGGATTCAAGTAAGCCATTTTATCGAAAAATTTGTTTACTTGCATTTATCGAAAAATTTTAAACTAAGACAGGATTACGGATTATTTAGGTTTCATGAAGATGAAATAAACGACTTGGTTGGGCTTATGACCTTAAAAGCTCCACAAACAGGCCCAGGGCATCGATTTGTCACTCTTGGTTTGTGTACGCTGCTAGCCTGTCCATCGCTAGTTTCCAGCACGGAACACGAAGTCATAATTGTAGAGTGGATAAGATCATTGTTAAAGAAAGAGTCCGAACCCAGGTAAATTCCAATCTGTTTACTTAGCAAGAGCTGCCATTTCAATTTTCAAAGACTCAAACTGGTTCTAAGAATCGTGGTTTTTTATTAATCTAAAGTTTGCTTTTCTTCTATTTCCTAGTGGCGGTGTAAACTCCTCGTTTGAAGAAATTCTGCTGTTAATGGCAATTCATTTTCATAGTAATCAACTCAATGCTATTTGCGACCTTGTATGCGCAACACTAGGTATGAAGATCGCTATTCGACTTAACACAATGACACGAATCAAGCATATTTTCGTGCAACAAATATTTGTGGAGAAGGTTAGTTTTGGCTTTTAGTTAAAGATAGCTCCCTGAATTTTGTAGTATTTAAGGTATTTAAATTCATTTTTCATGATATCAGGTAGTAGCAGCACATGCTGTGAAGGTTCCAGTTACTGCAAATCTTACCGCTGAATTAGCTGGATTTCTTCCGGTTCACTGTATTTATCAACTTATTAAATCTCGAGCTTTTACTAAGCATCAAGTTCCAATTAAGGATTGGGTATACAGGTAATAAGAAATATTAAACTCGAATCTGAAGTAAGACAAATTTTAAATCATTGTACTTAACTTGAATCTAGGCAAATTATGAGTGCTAACCTACCAATACATCCTGTACTACCGGCTTTGCTTGATGTTTATACGCAATCTGTGCTTGTTCCTGGTACCACTTCGACCACAACCGGAGGAAAATTCATACTCGAACTGACTAATGAACCCCTCACCGACGATGAAGTTCTTAATGTCTATAAGGATTTTCAGAAGAAGAACCTGGCACCTCAACTTTTAGTTTTATACTATGTGCTTCTGTATGAGGATACGCGACTGAATAATTGTCGAAATCTGCTTTCACTTGGAAAGAAAGTAAAGGTTTACTCCGCAAAATTATTCTCACAAATTCCTATCAAGTATTTGCTTCAAGAAGCTCAGAACCGACAGGATCAGTCTGGTGGTAATGCTGCATTTTAAAATTATATTGCAGTAAAGTGTTAGGAACATAATACAATCGTAAATTTTTTTTATTGTATATGTATCAGGCCTATTTGCTCCTCTTTTGAAGCTGTTGATGACACACTTTCCGCAGTTATGCATTGTGAATGAATGGCTCGATGAGACAACAGCGCTCTCCAATCAATTTATGCTTTCAAAGAGGCGAAAACCGGTTGAGATTGACATTCCTGCTGGTCATATTCACAAAGGTAAAAGTTTATTCGTTCTAATTTTTTATACGCCAGGTCTTAGCAGAACGTCTAACCCAACCTTTAAAATGTTTAGCACTTCTATGCTGCTCGGAAACCCCTGTGGATGCAATCCGGCTTTTGGAAACTTCCAAAAGACTTCCACCTCACACTTTATGGCAACACGCAGAGGAAATCGTGGGTGATATTAAATTAGTAATTCAGCCATCGGTCCCCAGAAAAATTCAAGGTACGATTTACCTGGACTCTTCAATATTCTGAACAATTGAATTGGCAATGTAGTACTACAGCTGATGATTTCGAAAATGTAGATCTTTTTCGAGATGTCTGGTACTTGCTCAACAATTTATTTCCTCGGCATTTATGGGAATTGACCAGTAACGCACTTCTTCCGGAAGGATCGATGCACTTGAATGTGGATGAATTGACTGTTGATCCCTTGCAAATTCTGAGATGTGATCCGCAAGTGTATCGCTGTGCACCAATTATGAGTATTCTTCTTCATATCCTAGCAGCGTCATTGGCTGCAGCAAAGTATTATCTCGGGAAGCATCTAATTGTAAGTTAACAGGTTATTCTAAGTTTTAAAGATAGAGCGAGTGAACTAAGACTGTTTACCTTACAGGAAAATCCGTGCTCCAATAATAATTTCGCCCCAGGAGCCCAATCCGATGTTGAAAGAGAAGAACTTAAAGTTTCACTCACTGCTGTTCAAGAAAGTGCTGCGATTCAAATTCTTCTAGAAGCCTGTTTGCCGGATGAGCTTGATGAGGTAATAAATACATCGAACAGATTGTGAATATAAAATGATTGAGAAAATATGAAAATTAAGTGTGTTTCTTCGCTGTGCCTATTTTAGAAAGGAGTGGCTGGAGAGCTTTGTCTGAAGGAGATTCAAAGTCTTGTTTGCTCATTTCTTCATCAGATATTTATTTCAGAACCCAATTTAGCTAAGCTAATTCATTTTCAAGTAAGTATATGTTAGATTTACATAGTTTTAGTATTTCATGGTTCATGGTTGTCTTAGTCAGTGGAGAAATTACTAATCATTATCTGCGTGAACAGGGTTATCCTATTCAACTTTTGCCAGTAACTGTGCGGGGTATTCCATCCATGCATATTTGTTTGGATTTCATTCCTGAACTTCTTCAACAGCCTAGCATGGAGAAACAAGTATGAGAGATGATTTTTTTCATGTTTCTGAAGTTGTTGAAATTAAAAACAAATTATACTTGAACTTTCACAGGTTTTCGCCTTGCAACTCATTTCCTATCTTTCAATGCAGTACTCTCTGCCAAAATCTTATAATATTGCGAAGCTTGCACTGACGACCATTAGTTCTATGTCAGGTATGCAAGATGTGTTGTTATATCATTTTATGATAACTAGTTTGGGTACTTCGGGGTCGTAGAAGATCCAAACTTATCAATTTTTGTTTCGTTTAGCCATGACCTCTGAGGACCGAGCCGAATTTTATATTCCTGCTGTCTCAGCTCTGGAGCGACTCTGCGAAGCCTTTCCACCCCTTGTTGATGAAGTTGTGGCAATTCTTCTAAACTTAGGAAAGATCTGCACATCACAGAATAGTGTGGAGAGGAATCGCATGTGTAAGATCGTTCGAAACAAATTCCTGCTTAGACGAATTCACGAAACCTACGACAGAATTGTGAAGCGAGCACTACTGGAAAGGAAAATATTTTAGACGTCATCTTGTCGTCGTCTCTAACTAAACCCTTATGACTGCACCCTCCTACAAACTTTGGAGGTAATTGTTTTTGTATATTTCTAAAATAATACCGATACTTTTCTAAGACGTGTTCCTTTTTAAAAATTGGAAATAATGTATTGTACGCGAAACGCTTTATTTCAGAAATTAATTATGTTTACTATTTACAGCTTTGCTTTGAAGTCTCTATCGTATATAATACTAGTTTTGATTAGAAAAACGAAAAAAAAAAATGAAAGTGAAAAATTATTCTGAAATAAGATTGGAAATATAAACAAATGAAATGCATTAATTCGGATTTTATTGAATGTATACCAATTTAAGTAAATCAATTATGAAGTAAATTTTTACTCATCGAGTCTAATTTAAAGTGGAGTAACGATGAGGTCAGTTCCAGCTTCGAGCGTGACTCCAGGGTAGTGAAGCCTGTGTAATCGAGTAATTAAAATATTAAGTATTAACCTGTATGGGAAATCTAACTTGTTCAGCAGAGTAACTCTGAAACTTACACTTCAAGTTCCAGATTTTCATTTAAAACGTAGATATTGATGTTGTCGAGTGCAAGGTACTTGGGCTCCGAGATTGGAATCAGTCCTTGACGAGTGTAATGCAGAATCAGGGATGGCTTTTCAGAACCCATCAATACTTTACTTGGAAGTTCAAGCCATTGGTTCAGGATTTGTCCGTTGCTAACGACTCCACTGAAAAATACCAGAATATTTTGCTGTAGAATGTAGAATGCGTTCCACTTTATATGTGCGCTGAAAGTTACCTTTTTTTTATGTATTTAGATATGTATCTGTACTTACTCTGCAACAGTAAATTTGGTGGAGAGAGTTCCATCAGGGCGTCGGAATTGAACGGTAACTTTGGCATTGGCCTTGGCTTGGGTTTGGGCAACAGGGCCGTCGAATCGTACGGATTGAACTGAAATAATTTTGATCAATCATTAACGCTGACGGCTCAGTAGCGCGCACGGGTACAATGAGAATTCTAAAATGCAATTTACGGCAGAAAGAGTTATCCTTATCAGTATGAAGGAAATAGGAACCCTTAGCAGCTTTATTGTTCTGGGAACCGTATCCGAGAACAGTGCAAGATCCTTCGGCGGTGCAGGATGTTGTACATTTTCCGCTGGAATACAGAAACGGGTAACGGTCAAAGCATGTCAGCAATTACAAAAATTTTATTCAACCAGATATAATGAAATAAAAATGCTCACTTATCGAAATCACCAGCATCAGTGCACTGATAAGCAACAAATGGGCAGGTAGATGAAATGGATTCAACGTAATAATCAACAGCTCGGACGTGACTGCAAGCCCAACGGCCGATGGGTCCTGCGAATTTAATACCTCTTGTTGCAAGATTGTTCCCTGATTCAGAATACTAGGATTGATTGTTGCATAGTAAAGATTCTAACCTTCAAAGTCGAAGAAGATGATATCAAGGATGGATCCGAATAAACTTCCAAGTGCATCAGTACAGCCGGGCTGAGAATTGCCACCGTTCACGAAGATATCCACATGTCCAAGAGCTTTCCTCATTCCCAATCCAAACATGCTTTCACCGTTGGTGTGAATAACTTCAACGCGGACTGCATCAGTTTCATCAAGTCGAACAATAGGATCAGTACCACCGAAGTAAGGTTCGGCGGGGTCAAGAGCCGTGATGTGGCCAATAGCCCCGGAAAGTGCGGCGCCGGTATATGAAGCAGCATGAGCTCCAACAGAGTGAGCAACAATACGGACGTCAGCAGGGTTAAGCTCAGCCTTAGCAGCCAAGAACTTCATCAATCGAGTGAGCTGAGCACCGACCATTCGAGCATTGGCAGTAGCTCTCAAGTAGTTCCTCTTTGCACCGGGTGCCCAATCGACGCTGATAATGTTGACATCCTCCTGCAAGGTTCACGGTATTTCATGAGAATTTAGTTTAGTTAGAATAAGCATCTTGAATAGCTCCACAAACCTTTTCCAAGAGGGCATTCTTAGCATTGACCATCCAGGCAGATTGATGGCTGTCAGTAAATCCGTGAATGAGGAAGATTGTTTTCCTGGCACTGCTGTATGGCGACATGCTAAGGATAAACTCATTGTCGGGCACTAGCTCGAAATCTTCGACGGTGTTGGTTCTGGTAAACAGCAGGAATCGGGTTCCAACTTCGTATGGGGGGTTGGGAAGCGCAGCTTGGGGTCGAATCAGCGAAGTCCATGGGCTGGCGGTCGTGAAGCAACCATAATGATCGTAACAGACCTGTAAATGCAAGGTCGTTTTATCCACGATTCAAGTCGCTAGCGTATAGCGCCTATCCAAGCGCCGTGTGCATATGAAAAATTCACTTTCACCGCGTGCTTTCACTCACCTCCTCGGCACGGGTTTCCTGCTTGTGGTCCTTTGTGACAGCAGCTAATGCAACTAAACATGAAAACAATGGGTTAAATTAGTTTGGGATTCTAATTTTCATAGTAGAATTTGCATACTCATTCTCTGCTTACCGGAACTAAGGCCGAGGCACAAAACAATTGCCAAAGCGGACTTCATGTTTGACAGCCTACGGGACGGGTACAAGGTACAAGTACAGCAAACTGACAACGTTTTTTTTTTATTTTATCAAATCGGGGTTGTTCTGTACTGAACAATGTTTGCGCTTGGATGATTTCTAGACGAATAGTATAATTAAGTTCTGGTGCACGCTTATATGTCCCTGAAAGCGGAGCTAAAAAATTTATGCATTTTGGTCGTGTGAACAACGTAGCTTGTTATTGCAAGATCATTGTCATTGCCAATCATAGTAGATAATTTATAATTATATTTGTCAATTAAACGAAAATTATCGCTGATAGCAAATACTTGAGCCGGTCACTAATTGGTCATTTGATAGTTACATGAGTTTTACCTTTAGCTAGATTGCTAATAACTGATATCGATTGTGCTTGACCCCCGCCGGCTGCGGCTATAGGGTGTGACAGTATGACTGTTATCTAATCCGCCACGCAACTGTTTCCAATGGTCGTTTCGAAATAGGCGTATTACCCCTCTGCCCTTGTAACCAGTTTATCAGTACTCACTCAGTCAGTCATCATTCATCATAATAATACACATTTCCAAAGTACATTTCTATGTATTATATTTCTAAGCCTGTTGAAGCGCAGTTCGGGCATTTTCCCAACATTTTGATCCTATCGAAAGCGGCTGAGTCCGTGTTCACGAACCTTTGACTATGCACATAGAACTAAACTTTTGAATGGACTGAACAGAGTAAAGTCCAGAGTTTAAGCGTTCACTGATCATGATCAAGTATACCAAAATACCTCAAAATCAAAGGGGTTTGACGAGTACAATTAGCCCGAAAATCCTGGAAAACCTGTATATAGCATAGCCCATATTTCGTAGATCCTTTGTTTATGTTGTTACGATATATAAACTTATGTGTATTTTGCATAATACTGAGATTTTAGTAGCAAGTTAGAACAAAATGATGCAAAATACTGCATTCACTCATGACTGATAAAACTTAAATTGGTACGAAATGCAATTGAATTTCAAGCCGTGAAGTTTGCCAGTGTTTTGATCAGAAAATGAAAAGCTAATTTATTCAGATTTAAGATATATAGGAAAAGCAAATTCTGACTTAAATTGATTATAACCCAAGTGGATTGGACGGAATATTCACGTCAAATTACGTAAGTTGCACGTATGAACAATAGTGAGAAAACACTAGTGTTATCAGGCATTATGATCTAACGTTTGCACAATCTACGAATTCAAATATTAAATGACTAAATATTTCTAATAGCAAACTATTCGTCACTCATCTGACTTTACTTATAAAGACTACATTATATTGGTCAATTGGTCAAAAATACGTAACTTAATATCACTTTTGAAGAGTCAGACGTTCACACATCAATAGGGCCGAGAGTGAAACCGTGTCGTTTAGTTGGTTACCACTTAAGTTAATTCCTTTGACAGCACATAGCCGCTCGAGATAATACACAGAAGTTAGGCCAAGATTTGATAAATCAATTTCCTCTGTACTTGAGGGTAGGTCGACTAGTTTCCACTCCATTATATACTTGGATCCTGTGACAATGGAAACGTGCATAGTTAGAAATTGTAAGCATGTTTGCTGCAAATAGTGCATGTATGATGCACATTTGGAGAAAGTACGGAGAAAGCACTTACGTAAATCCAGATAATAATTCGTTCGTTGTGGATCCAGTTCAATTATCTTTGTCAGACGATCTTGAATTTCTGTTTTAAACTCTCGGAAGTTTATGAGTCTCATTAGAAGAATTAGAGTTGCAATTATCCCTGAAAGTATATCAGAAATAAATAATATGCCCCTTTTTTCTTTGCCTATTAGTAAAAAAAAATTGTCCTCAGAATCAGAAACCAGGTTTAACACGAAATCGTGACTGAAAATTACTAGAAAATACGTTCAAATCGTTTAGCATTCGGCATAAATCATTTTTAACTGGTTCAAATAAGCCGTCAATAAATTTCTCTTAAATGGTGAAATAATGGGCAATTTAATTTTAAACCCGAACGCAGGACTATTTACAACGTAATAATTACTCAAGAGCAGCTACTCTGAGCGTGGAATACTAAAACTAAAACACTTACATTTGTTATCTGGTTCGATTTCATTTAGCTCCGTCACCCACTCCAGCTCGCTACGCAGCGTCGCTTCCAGCTCTGCATTCTTTGGCTATAAACACAGAACAAACAAAAATGCAGGTAAAAAAAACTATGAATTACCATTCTTGAAACTGATTAAGTAAAAGTTTAACAATAATACACACAAGCATTACTTGAAGTTAGAATGAAGGAATACCTTGGTTTCATTATCGAAATACTTTGGGAATTCCGGGCAGGTTTCAAAGAGTGCAGGTGGCGGAGGTGGAAGGTCGGTCATATCGAAGACCCACAATTTGGAGCGTGAAATATTCCATGGATTGGACCAATTACTCGGTAATTGGATTTGGTCAGCAAAATTTAGAATTCCATCATTCAGAGTCATGGACAATTCACAGGGATTCTCAACTGGAATGTTGAAGACACAAAGGAGAGCTGGAGAACCTTTTGGTTCACCATGATGAGCAAATAGAAGTTTCGGAGTTTCTGTGTAATGAATCGCAGCTTAAAATTGACCCTTCAATTGGTAGAAACATTGAGCGGATTGATCTGTTAAGCTACCTTTAGGCAGTTGCGACATTATCAACCATCGATGGTAAAACCAAACAGATTGATCATTCGGATCCGTGAAGGCAGCATTTTTTATCAAATCCAATTCATCTGTTAAATATTCTTCCGACGAACGCAGCAGAAGTTTTGAGCGAAGGTGCCAGGAAGAATAATTCGAGAAATTGGACACGATTTTTTCTGTCGTAAAATCCAGTTCCTCCTTGATACTCATTGACGAGCTATGGTCCAGAAGGTAACGACGATAGTCCCAGCCATGAACTAATGGAAATTATTCGTATAATTATTATACCGTTCATTGGACACTACCAAATCATAGGTTCAGAATTCCAGAAATATAGTAACCTACAATTTCTATCGTCATATTGCAAAAATTTTGCACAGAGTTTCAGCTCATCTGCAACTCTTTCGAAGCCAGTTTCTGTTATAAGCCACTGGCGATGATGCCAGGCTCCGTAGGACTTTGGATTACTTTTCAAACAGACTTCAGTGAGTTCGTAATCTTTCTTCACCATCTCGGCAAATCTTTCTGGCCTGTCAGACAGAATTAATTCAATTCATTACAAAAATTACCAAACCTTCAATACGAAATAAACCAAAACTTACTCATGAGTTTTCAAGTAAGTTAGTGCTTCTTTCCGAATGCCCCATAGGGTCCAGATATCAGGATTCGCGGCCAGGACTTGGGCGACAGTTTTCAGTAGTTCCGGGCTGTTATCTCCTCTCTGAAACGTGAAATTAATTCTCAGCACTAACTTGGAAACGATACGCCCTGGTTTTGATGCAGTGTGTATATTATATATTCAAAATATTAATCGATTTGGCAATTTATATCTTACCTTCTCATAAATAAATTTCATAGCCGAATTATAAGCGGCAACCTTTTTAGCTCTCTCCTTCGCTTTCTTTTGCTCCTCTTCAGCGCTGCGTTCCACTTTCTGACGTCCATGCTAGTTGAAAAAATACAATAATTAATTCATTGTCGCGAATTATTTTATATTTCCAAATTAAACCATGTTGAAACATAAGTTATTCTATCTAATACTTACCATTTTGGATTTTTAGCGTGAATACAGACACAAGGTAGAGTTGGTACCTAGTAGATATATAGCTAAAGGCGTGCCGTCGTCGTCTACTTACAGCTAAAGGCAATTTTCGATTTACGCTTTATTATTGACTAAACAAAATTCACGACACAGTACTATCCCAGTACACGCAACGCAACAGCTGACAGCAACAGCGCAGCGTGTGTGTGGTGAGTGAGGGGTGACTTTCTGCACGATTGACGATATACTAATACGATAACGAACGCTTTGACCATACGAAATGTACAAAAAACCGTCGCGTGTCGCTATAATAAAAATTGTGTCGTAAATGTCGTCAGCTGGCAGTTGCAAATTCGTTGATTCGTCATTCCAAAAAATTTAGTTTTTGTGCGAAAATATCGGAGAGCGGATTGGCTCAGTTTCTCATCTCCCACTACTCTCACCACGGAGTCAGTGTTCAGCTCACATGATAGACTTGCATTTTTCGGATTGCACGACAAGTTCCAATTCCATTGTAAAAGCGTAGCAGCTGCGATTTCGGATTGGGGTTATATATATTTTAAAATTTAGATCAGAATCGGAAGATCAGGTCAGTACTAGCCGCAGGAGCAGATTTGTCCACCACAACAACCGGTAATTTTCTGTAAGTTGGCTAAATAATATATAATGGAATATCGTATATGGTTTTGCATTTGCTATTGCTTTCATTTTGAAAACTTTTATTAAGATTTTTTATTGTTTTTTTTTCAGTTTGAAGAAAACATAATTTATAGCCATGTCAGACCTAGAAGACATTCCTGCAGAAACGCCATTAAGTCCAGAAGAAGCCATTATTCGGAGACATCGGCGAGAAAAAAGAGAATTGCAGGGTAACTTGTAACCTACAACCTACCTAACTTAATTAAATATTTCTGTGTAATTACTACATTCAATGACTGTTAATTTCTTTTAAAACTGTGTCATTTGCGGTTTTTTCAAGGAAAAATTGTGGCGATGAAAAAAGCGATCACGAAGAACGACAAGAAGAAGAAAAAGGATTTGGCTGATGAAGTGGCTAAACTTGAGAAGGAGTTGGATCTCAAGCATAAATTAGAACTGGACACTTTCCGACCCCATAGAATTGATCTCAATCTGAATGGAGTTGGTCCTTCAATTAGCGAGGAAAAAGTTACCGAAGCAACTGCTGTCACTGTTGAAGCACAGGAAGCTTCAGGTGCCAGCCCAATTGGGATCACTGGAGCTATCGGCAAATCAGAGTCTGGAACAGGAACCCCGTATGGCAGCAGTCCAGGAACACCAAAAATGTCTCGAGCAGCCAAACGACGTGAGAAAAAATCTGTGGAAGACCGTGAGCGGCAGAAACGCATTGAGCAAGAAACTGAAATTTTGGTTGAGGGTTCCGAATGGAAAAAGGAAGATCGAGAACTTGAAGTCTTACTGAAAGATTTGAAGCTGGGAGTCTTTGAAATACCATCCGATGGCCACTGGTAAATTCAGCAGATTTAGGAATTGTTAACAATGATTGAAATAAATGGTTTGCTCTTTCTGGGTTATTTTGCAGTCTGTATTCTGCTGTCGCTCATCAACTCGAGCTAAACGGCGAAAAAACTCATCCCATCCAGAATCTGCGGAAGGACACTGCGGAATATTTACTCAAGCACAAAGATGAATTCATCGCTTACTTTGACGGAGAAATTGCTGAATCTGCAGAAAAATTCGAGCATTATTGCAAGGAAATTGAGACGACTGCTGCTTGGGGTGGACAAGTTGAAGTGAGTAAAGCTATTTCTTGAATAACCATTGAATTTTGAAAGCCTCCTAATAAACCCTGTATACTTGTATCTGGATCCGTCAGCTTAAATGACAAACTTTTATATTCACAGGTCCAAGTCCTGTCTAAAATTCTCGAACGACCAATTCGTGTGATCCAAGCTCGTGGTGCAGCTCTAGTCTTCGGCGAAGAATACAAGAAACCTGTTCTAAATCTCACTTATCATCGACACAAAATCCAGCTAGGAGAACATTACAATTCCGCAATTCCCATTCCCATTGAAATTGAGCAAAATTGAATGCTTTAAATTCTGACACATTAAATCTGCATTTATCGTAAGCCTGCCGCTTTGCCTTTTGAAGTCTATACCCAGTATTTCGCTAACAGCTTACAATAATCAATAATACCCATTATTTGCTCCATATAAAGATACTATGACCATAGCGTATTGTGCAATATTGTTTCATTTTATTATAAATTCCGAATTTAAAGCACAGTGTTAACACCGTATATTTGTTAATATAATTTTGATCTCTGCTTTTCTTATTAAATTGCAAGATTGAGCTGCAACGTGTAAATCAAATATTTAATTGATTATTTAAGTGGTGGGAATTGAATATAGAAAGCAGGCAATTAACCAGCATTGCTTTCCGCCCATCACAAGATTAAATTGTACTTTAGTATTTTAACATTTGGGAAAAGGCTATCAAACCAAAGTGAGCTAGAGAATTTAATTATGTGTGTCTTAACTTAAGTACGCAGCTAAACTATTTTAAACTCAACGTACCTAGTTCAATTTAGAATAACACAACCAATGGAAACAAAAAAAAACGAATTTTAGTTGCAAATTAAATAGGCACACTCATAAAAGGAATATAAATAAGACTTAAATTAATTGCCCCCTGCGGCTGGTCCATTTTCACTAGGTGCAATTTTGTTCGGGTTATTGTCTTCAGGACGCATTGCAGGGAACAGAAGCACTTCCTATAATTCCAGATACATGTTTAATGTTAGCTTGTGTGTATTTCTGTTTCTTCCATTCTTAGTTATTCATTAAATAGGCTTGTTCTGTTACCTTGATGTTATGAGAATCAGTAAG
>VNWX01001213.1:0-16116 GCA_009869905.1 Ceratophysella communis
CTTAATCTTAGTCAGTCACCCACCGTCTTCCCTTCTCCTAGATGCTGCTCCCGCGCGCGCACCACCAGCCAAATCAAACCACGATCCACGTCCTCGATCTCGAGCTTCAGGCGGTACTCATTCAAACCGCGCAGGACTACCTTAAGCCTCTCGGCTTTGTTCGATAGTTATTCAGAGGAAAAGTTAAGTTTGCTCTTATCCACGTTTTGCACGTTTCCCCGGAAAGCCGCCCCACCAAAAACCGCCATAAACACTCATCTTACTAGAGATAAGAGCAAATAAAGCCGAATCAAGAAGCTTACTGTAATTACGTGGTTACTCCTAGTGGAATTGCTTTACAAAAGTTCAAAGTTATTTCATGATTGATTTTGGTTTTATTTCCAAGCTGAATGACGGTTTTTTGGCGTGATTTTGTGAGGCAGCTTTGCGTTCAGTGGTTACTGACGGCTGCCCCATTGCATTATTTTCTTGAAAACCCGAGATTGCTTGGATTAGATTGCATTTGAGATTGCTTGGAAGTAACGCTAGGCTACAACTCTAGGCGACCAAGAGATGAGACCACCCCAATTACCTGTAGCCAGTAGTAGGCAGGCAGAGCAGGAGAAAGTTGAGAAGGATGGGACAGTAGTGGTGGGACAGGGAATGCGGGAGCCGTGGATGAGAGTAATTTAAATATGTAGAACATTAAGCACTCAGCATATTCCGAGTTGGGTGAATGGGTTTTATTTTCCAGTCCATTTCCTGGAGGGGCTAATTCCATTTCCTACTGGAGGCGTGCAGGGAACAGGGAAGGGCGCTGCTGATTTAGTTAGCGGAGCCAGTGCAGGGTCTGGCTCTACCTTGAGGGACTCTGGGCACGCCATGAGAGGAAGTGAGCTGATTAGTTTGACTTACCATAATTGGAACAATGTGATTCTGTCCATGCACTGCGAGAGTCCGGCACAAGCCGAGGAGCCTGATTGAGTCTGGCTGACTGAGGGAGCGTGGGAAGCGGCTGACTGGTGGACAAGCGAACTGGACTACTCCGTTCCCTCGTCCAAGTAGTCGAGCTGGAATTCAGGCGGAACGGCAGCGTCAAACGGCAGAGCGGTTCGCAGAGAGAGCTGCACACAAAAAGACGCCAAGGGCCATCAGCTTCCGTCCGGCTAATCAACTGCAGGGCTACCTGCCACCATCTCTCCTCTGCGAGAGCCTTGCACCCAGCAAGCGCATCAGACGAAGCAGCGATGACTTGGCTATCCAAGTCCGGGGCTCCAATTAGGCAGACGCGTCTTATCTCTACACTACGCGACCCATTATGCAGCTCAAACGCAGATTCCTGTCAGCATACATCCCACTTTCCAATCGAGTCGAAACCAGGCTGTGAATGAGCTTTCTCTCGCCCCACTTTAACCCGTGTTCGTCTTCGCCTCAGCCCGTCTCCCACTCTGGAATTACACGTAGCCAGGAAGAGGATTTCAATCAGGTTTCTGGGCAGAGCCTTGCTCATTCAATTCCTCCAAATGGAGCATGGCAGAGCGTTTGGGTCCAGGTCGAGAGATTGCCCGATTATATATACGGAAAAGCCTCATATTTATTCAGAAAGAGTTGACGGAAATGGGAAGGACGGGAGAGGAGACGAGGAGAAGTGTCCCAGGCACCAGACAGACCCCAAACCCCCACTTTCTCTCACACTCAAAGCCAGGGCAAGAAAGAACAGGCTACTCGCATCACAATTAGAAAGAATCACACAGAAGACAGCGCTCTGCTCACCGCTCAAGTCGGGACAGATTGCAAATGCACTCATTTAAGTTTAAGACCAACCTGGGTCAGACGAGCAAGTCGTGGGCGAAGACCTCCGGGTCGGTATTGTCGTCGAATCCGTCCAGGGCAACACACGCACAGAATCCGTCCAAACGCTCTGCAACCAAAAAACAAGAGCTGTTGAATAAAGTATTAAAGCGTCGTTGACTTCGAGACAGTTGCCAGCACAGTCATCGGAGATGATCCGTAGAAGTGTGCACGCAGCATATCATACGAATATTTTTGCTTCAAATAGAATCTGAAATTCCATAGTTCTAGCTTGGAATCCATAGGTCGTATCGAGTGGATTCTGGAGTTTGGACTGCATCAACTGAAAATATTTACGTAGTTCCCTGTCCGTCTTTCAGCACCTTTGGGGCGGCGGTGGAAATAAACCTGCTTTGCTCCAGCACTGACGGATAGAGTAAACTTGACCCTGAGTGTCAGCCCTAGCCAGTAAAACAAACAACATGCTTGGAAGACAAGACGGACATGGATCAGATAATAAATCATCAAGAAAGTCTTGGTGTACTGCTCCTTTCTCTGAGCTTTGTTTCAATTATGCAGACCAGAGAAGTACTCTGACTTTCCAGCACCGCTGCAGTCACGACCTGCTCCGCCTCTAATTCATTCAATTTACTGGAGAGCAGGAACAGTGAGTGCAGAGAGTAGTCACCGCAGAGCATAGACACGAAATGAGCACTTTGCTGCAGTTCGGAGTGACTGTCGAAGTGCTCGAAAGAGCGAGAAAAGGGATGGTAGCTAATTGACGTCTGATGCGAGCATAGAAGCCGGCCCACTGGAAAAGTACAAAAGTTGAAACTAAGCCGCTGGTAATCTCGCTGGTTGGGGAGTGTCAAGGAGAGAAGCGATAGCCGAGTTGCTATGGGCGGCAGACGGCTCTCACTTGCCTGTGCCTGTCAATGCAGTGGCCTGGCTGGAAGTGTGAGGGAAAATAATGAGTGCTTTCTTTCTGAAGTGAGCCCTTGAGGAGCTGCTTGGAGCTGAGCGGGAGGGCGGGGAGTGGGGGCTGCTGGGAAGACTCTTCAGAGGCCCGACTTCCACTAACTAGTCCTGAAAGAAGTCCGGAATTAGGGAAGACGAGTTGGAGGGGTTTAAATCGTCCTGGCTCATGATCCCGCTCAGTCCCTTCATTGTAAACCAACCCACGACTTCCTAATGAAAAATCGACAAGAAGGTGCCCCTAAATGAGACCCGCTTCGAAGGAGCTCCCGTCAGCTACGCCACTTGAGACCTGTCCCGACTCTGACTGCGCTCGAGATCTGGAGTGGGGTCATCTAGCAAAGGCCCATGAATGGCCCTGTTTCTCTGATCTGATGCTGTTCGGCCAGAGCCCTGTCCGCCAGGCCCAGGCTTTTAATTAAGAGGGAAATCATCTCGTGGCCCCGACCAACTTTCTTGACGGCTCCAAGGAACTCTGCGAAGCTGGCGGAGTGTGGAGAAGGGGCTCTGGAAACTTTGATTGAAAAGAGGGAGAAAGGAGCGAGCGTCGAGAGAGCTCGGCTCCACCTGAATGGAAAGAGTGACAAAGAGGGCCTGGCAATAGACCCACTTGGTAATCGCTGTGTACCCACTCGGGACTCAAATGAAAACACTAGTCCCCAGCCTCACTCCCACCAACACGGATTATGGATTCTGAACCCGCACTCGCAACAACTTCTAGCTCCGCTTTCAATTTCCAACGCAGATGAGTTCTAAGACCTAATATCGGGGCTGGCGGAATCGCCTGATTCTCAACTCCCAGTCCCATGATAGGCACTTTGTGGCTCCTGCCATAGCATAGGAGACTCGACAAGGGCCAGGCATACTTGAGCGAGACGCTCTGACTAATGGGCCGGAACAGCGTCCTCCCTGACCACGACGCTCCCTAATAACTCCTCCAAATTAATTTGAGGCTGAAGAGGAGCCACCACAGGATCGTGGCTCTCTAATCTCAGCCCTGCTACGTCCTGGACACAATTGCTCCGCTTTGTATTGATCCGTTCCTTGCGGCAAGGGTTGGAACTGCGGCGCTTCCATAAATTAGGGAAGTTGAGGTATGAGGACAATGCTTCCGGCGGCAGGCTTTGGAATCCAGCCATCGAAGTCCCGGTCACCGGGCTTTGGACAACCTGCCCGTCCTTATTACTCGCCCTACGTTATGATCAGAAATGCTCATTTCCGAATTAGAAGGCACCCATTTTTCTTACAGACCTTTCACTCGGCTCTTTATGACGGCGGGCGGAGGATTAGAAGTGATTGATTGTGCCGCGGTGGAGCAGAGATCCATTCTCAGCCGCTATTGACATCTTCAGCGCCCTACCTTCGAATTCCATTTTCAAGTCATCATCAAAGCCAGACTTCTTTTCTTCCCTGCCTCCGCCAACCCCATGCTTCTCAAAGCCCTAAAACAAATATTTATTGATCTGGCGTCTCTGCGGTCTCTGTGGGCAGGGACAACGGACTCGGCCGTCCCGCCTGAGCGGAAGAACCGCTATCCACCCATCATCTCGGATAACCGCCTCCAATTCTAAAAAGGAATTCCCCCAGAACATTCCTAATTATTACCCATTATTTACAACTTGGGTCAAGATGTTTCTCCAGAGCTTTCTCTCCGACTTTCACAACGTGGACTTGCCGGGGCTTACAAGCACAACTTGAGCTACACCATGACTCCTAGCCCTGTACAGAGTGCCCACAAGTATCCCAAAGCCAAGTACCTGTAGCAAACCCTGAACTGCACATTGCCCGTTCTGTCCTACCCCTATTGCCCAACTTAAATCGAAGCTGTATGAATGGTCTCTGTGATGACTTCAGTCCATGATGACAATAAAACGGCAAAGCGGGGCTCTGGAAGGGCAGCTCTAGGCAGAGTACAGTATACGAAGGAATGACGAGCATCGGACCATTCCCGTAAAGTGCAATAGCAATAAAATGCTAATGCTGGATCAAGGTGATAAACCATACAGGAGTACTAGAGATAGAGACACGCGAATCTGTTCTAAGCTGGCACGGCACGAACCTCATCCCATCACCCACAACCCCGCTGCACCGATGAGCCAAGCAAATACGGAACGGGACGCTGTGCGGGCATTGGAAAGAACTAGAACAGAGACTTGTCAACAATACCAGACGGCGTGGACGTTTGTATAACAAGCAAAATGTTGTAGGACTGCTCTTGGGCCCTAAACACAATGTCCAATGCTCAGCTTGCTTGTCGTCATTGAAACTTTCTCCTGGACGAGGGCATGGGAGAAAGCCGTACTGAGCATTGAGCTAAGCAGCCAGCAAAGAGCAGGGACTCGAGTGAAATGAGATGTAAAGTGTAGCTGGAGAAAGGCTTAATTCTGAGTGGAACGGAGCTAATAATCCGCCTCTGCTCGAAGCCGAGTCTCCATTCCACCTGGCTTCTCGCATCCAGCTCTTTGTGAACCTCCGTCTGTTCCGCCTGCATTTCATTACGAAGATTAGGCGCTAAACGCCAAAGTGCCACTGCTGCCTCCGATGAGTGAACAAGCCAAGCCTCCCGCAATGCTTAGCACCTCATCTCGCCCTTCAATCAACTCCCTTTCTGACCCCACTACTACCAGGCCAAACCAACTCGTCATGCCGGCAGAGTGAGAGCAATCCCCGCCTCTACTTGCTCGTCTAATTGCTTTCCAAGCGCTTTTGAAAGCCTTGTGTCTAGATTAAAACTTTCCCCTGCTTTTGTTTCCATTGAAGCCAGGTGGACTGCTGACAGAAGAAACAAAGACTCTGGCATTCGCAGTTCATTTCGATGGAGCGACCGTGGCTGAGGTTCAACCCCGGGATTGGATGTCCTTGCGTGCGGAGAGTACACGAAGATTAGATCGAGGTTCTTGGGCTG
Organism: Ceratophysella communis; assembly: GCA_009869905.1. Classification (NCBI taxonomy): domain Eukaryota; kingdom Metazoa; phylum Arthropoda; class Collembola; order Poduromorpha; family Hypogastruridae; genus Ceratophysella; species Ceratophysella communis. The sequence continues at coordinate 5,651 of VNWX01001213.1, forward strand.
GAGAGCTCATGGTAATGAAGGTCTGAAGGCGGGTTGCAGAGGCCGGATAACATTGTGTTCTGCTGATTGAGTGACTCGGCGGACATAAATCAGTGCGTTCTTGAGGGAGAGCCTCAAAAGAGTCCGAATCAGTAATTCATCACTGAGACTGGATGCGTTGGGCGGGAGGAGTGCTGGGTCAAAGCCGTGCAGAAGCCTCCTTCTTGGCATTTTGACAGTGGCGATGAAATATAGGCAGATAAAGACGCTGTTGTCTGGAAACCAGACTGCAGATTGCATTTGCTCATCCCCAAGTTGTAAAAAACGAGATCGTAAAGCCAAGAATTCGTGTAAAGATGCATGGAGAGGTGAATATTAGACTGCTATCTCTAATGCTTCTCGCCTCAAGTAAATTGTTTCCGGAAAATTGGCAATTTATTCCGCAACTTGGAGCCTTTCAGAGCTTTACGAGCTACAGACTTCCGTCTCACCCACACAACCAGGTATCGAAACCAAGTCGCCGGACGCTTCACCAGCTTCTCTTGTGCTCGGATGCCCTAACTCAGGAGTTCTGCATAGTCAACTTTGTCCTTATTTCCCACAGAGCTTCATGTGAGCCTTCCAGAGTCCCAAACGACCGGACAGAAATCGCCACAAAATAAACATTGCATTATTCAGGAATGCAAATTCCAAAGTAGTTCTGAGTCAATGTGGAAATGATTCGGCGAAGGTCTAGGTAGCCAAGCTAGATTGAGGGAAAGTGCTCGAAGCCGAAGATGGGATCTTTGCTGAAGAGAGCTGGGCCAGGTCAAGAGAGCAAGGGAGCGAGTGGACCGAGCGTCTCGCGGAGTGATGTGTAAACAAAATGGAGCCGCGGAGTGAGAGGAGGTTGATAAGGCAAACAGACAGAAGCCGGCTCTCTCTCTACACAGACTCCTGGCAAATCTCCCACCCTTTCGTTTACAATCTCAGGCTCCGCTTTTAACACCCTTTGCAAAAATCCCATTCAAGCTCTTCAACTTACACAAACACCCATTTACCCTCTTCTGAGGCTCCAACAACGTTTAACTCATTTAGCCGTCACAGCTTACATACCGTCGTCTTCGTCTCAGAATCAAAACAATAGCAAACGCTTCCGCATAAGCTTCAGTCAACAGAAAGAAATAGCGTTCCCTTATTCATAATTTGAACCACAATTGAATAGGAATATTCCGAAGTCGGAAAAACGTCCACTCCACGCTTTGCGCTTCTGGAACAGCTCAGCTATGCAACTCGGTCGGCTTTGGCTAATAATAAAACTTTAATAGCGGATTGTCGGCAAAAGCCTGTCTAATCTATCAGCTCTCAAGTTCATTGCGGAACCGGAGATCAATATGGCTGGATCATAAACAAAAGTAGATGAATCATGTTTTCCTTGGCAGCCTCACCAAACGCTTTGACAATTCTAATTCAATATTACTTACAAGAACAACAAACAGGAGCTACTTAAGAGTTGAATCACAGCTCGGGCTTCAAATAACTCATCTATACATTTACCCTTGTGGTAGCGGAGAGCTAAAGTCTACGAGATGCTACTCATACATTTCCGTCCCTGTCATCGAATAGCAATTATGCAGCGTTGAAATTAAAGATTCCGGCCTTTAGCTAAAATAATCTCAGAATTGCCTGGCTTTATTGTAGTCTATATAATCCGAAGTGCTAACATTGGAGCCTCTGAACATTAAACCGTTATTCTAGTAGTCCATTTCCATTTCACAGCTATATGCTCTCATAGCCCACATGAACATACGTAGTTATGACTGAATGCGGTTGGAATGAACAGATTCGGTTCCTTTGGTTTCGGTGGACGGTAGCTGTCTGCAGTTTTGCCCAACTTTCCGTGCCTGCTGTCAGCAGGCCAGAATGAGATTTATTGCCAACCAGAGACTCTGTTCATATTGGCTACAATGAGCAGAGCTCTGCTCTCAGTTTTGACCTTCATGAAGAGTGGATTAGAGCTCTTTTAAGTTGAGCCGAATTAATATTTAAATGGAAGCAGGGCAGTTTAAATAAGAGAAATGTCCCGACGACGCCAGATTACAGTAACAACTTTTTCGGAGTTTTCAGCAGGAGGGAGGTGAGAAGAGTGTTCGGCTCCGAGCAACCCGCTGTGTGCCGTGTGGGATGCCTACAGACACGGAAGTGGAGCAAGCACTCAAACAACTTTCCCCGTCCTCACGCAGGAAGTCCTTCTGTATGCGATCCCATTAATCTGCTTCCCCTCCAGCCACATACCTATAGCGAGCTCTCCACTGGAGATAAGCCGTATGCAAGAGCACTTTTCAGTCAGGGCTTAGCAAAAGCAAGCATGTCAATTTTCCTGGTAAATAATGGATTCACACAATGGACACTCTTATGGAGCGAAGTGGCGATATCTGCAGGAATTCTCAAGTTCATGGATGCCTTTGTTCGGCCTTCATTCTGTAATTAACTGAGCTAATTCCGCTCTTTCCATCAGCATGCCGAGGAGGAAAATGAATTATTTAGCTCAAATAATAAGCGTAGTCGAACTGAGCTGGACGACATTACCCAGTCATTGGGAATTCCTTTTGCCAGGATCCCTGGGTTTGTCCCAGATTTGTGACCAAAGTGACATTGTAGACATTAGCTCTTGAGTTCGTATTGCCTGTCAACAACTGGAGGCTTAGTTCAGTGCATTGAGTGATTTAAATTGCCATTAGGATTAGCCTCTGCGTGTCGGTGAGCACGTCGAGGAGGGGCGGAGAGGTTGAAGTGTATTTTAGCTAGATAAACTTTATGACTTGACAGATCCCTGTTGTTAGGAAAGGAAGACAAGGTAGTTAAACAGCTCGGACAATATTACCCTTCCAGCACGTCTAGTTAGTAGAGTACAATGTAAACAGCTCCCAGGGCTGCCTGACATTGACTCAGCAGCAAACACATCACATGCCTCCTGACTGACGGGCTCAAAGCCTACACAGAGCCCGACTCAGGTGTGAAACGCCGAGCGTCCAAGGATCTCGGAAGCTCTCTAATCAGTTGCAATGTTACAAATTAACAGCCTCGCTCTGCTTGCTCCCTGCACTCCTCACTCATGCACGCAGTCCATTGTGTGTCGACTACAGAAATAGACTTGGAGGCATGAACGGGATCTCGGCTGGAAGCTCAACTCCGGATCGCCAAGCGAACTCAGACAAAGCAGACAATTCATGCTTAGAGCTAGCTCCATTATAGAAATGGAGATCCGTCAACAAAAACGCTTAATTGAATCGTTGGCTAAAGAGATCGGAACTCATTAATTGAGTTAAAGAATGGGGAGTCTGCTGCTCTCCCGCAGTCTTTTAGCGGACTAGTGAGAGCACTACTGATCGGATGAAAAGCGAGATGCTCAGCGGATTGCTAAGTGATTTTATTACCTTCTGAAATCGCGACTCCAGCAGGCGTAGATGACGGGATTCATTCCTGAGTTGATCCAGCCGAGCCAGGTGGCGATGTCCGTGACAAGCTCGGCTTTGCTCAGGCATGTCGCACAGAAGCCCGACAGTAAGTTGGTCACGAAAAAAGGAAGCCCACACAGAGGATTAGTACCAGATCCCACGTACGGACAGAGTTTATGGACTGACCATCGCGTCATTAATATTCCAGATAAGTAGGGGCAATTTGCTCCTAATCCCCAATCCAACCACCGATTTAAGCAGCTCCACGGCAGAGCCACAAAGGAGCGCTTTCCTGATTACACTCCAACGGGGGGCAGAATGCCCAAAACTATGCTTATCATATAATGAGCGCCCTGAGCCCGCTTACACCCCTATTGAGCCCTATTGTATCGCATCCGGTCAATTATTAGTCTCCATTGACGCCGCACTGGACAAGCATGAATTGGAAATAGATTTGCTCAGTTTAATCTCCGATTTCCGATCCTAATCCAGGCTCAATCTCTCTGATCCCTGCACCCGCAAATTATGAGTTAACAACTATTCCGAGAACCCTTACGCCAGGTAGGTGATGGGTGCAAGAACCCATTCATTCTGTTGTACCAGGGAATGTTTTGCAGTGGGTGTTATGCAGGATCTCGCAGATGCGAAACTCGAGTCAATGGCGTTGCTTCTCTGTTGGAAAAGAAGCGCGTGAATTGAGAACGAATTCAGAGCATAACGAAGCATAAATTAAAGTGTTGAGTCCATTATCTGACTCGAGTTCCGTATCTGCTATTCACCTGGATTTCTCTATAATTAAATGCAGAGCTGCAGAGATTACTTTGAACCGGGTTGACATCCCAGCAAATGAAATGCCTACTCGTCTCCTGTCCACATCTCAGCCTGCCAAGTACATTTCGTTCCGTTCAGGGCTTTAGCCTGGATTTAATTTATACGCCCTAATTTCCCCATCACATCCCGCCAAGGCTACTCGCTGCAGTTTCGAAATAGTTTATGCGGCTCTCAACATTTCGCTCTACGACAAATGATGAGATACGGTCGACCTGAGCGCGTGGGCATAACTGCGTGAAATGCATGGCATCTGAGACGCGTTCCGTTCCCAAATCTCGGAGCAAGCTACCCGACACTCCCCTCGGCTTCAGCGCGGCGGAGAGCCCAACATGATTCAAGTTTAGGACTATCGGATCATGACTGGGCATACAATCAGCCGGGGCGAGCTCAGGTTTCCCTCAAATCCTAATTTTGCCTGACTGAGACGCTCTGGTACTGGACGCGGGAGCCAATTACTCTCAATCCGCACGAAGGATCTGGTAACCCACCAGCACACAATGAAGACTCCCATCACTATGCCCAGCGTCTTGGCTGCCTTCTTTTCCTTGGCAAACTTTGCCAATTTGCGACTAATACTAAAGTTTTTCAAGTTTTTGGGAACGACGCGAACTGAGTTGTTCCGGGGGTGGGAGGAGCCATTATCACTTTGGAGCTGGTTCAAGAGCGAGAGCTGCCCGATGTCGCTGTCCGCATCGTCTGAGTTCTGACGCTGGGCCGCGTGTCGAAGCTGGTGGTGGTAAGTGGAGGGGCTGCGGGCAAGCATTTCAGCCGGCGGCTGGCTACTGTTCGCCCCGCCGCCGCGGTGAATTCGGAGCGTGAGTTCGATGTCGCCGTCAGTGCAGAGCTTGGAGCCCAGCTTGAGGCTGCGGGTCTGCTCCACGGCCGCCTTATAGATGCGGTAGTAGGTGAAGACCATGACCAGGAGCGGGCCATAGAAGGATATGACTGATGAAAAGACCAGGTAGTAGAGGTCGTTTGTGAACGGGCATTTGAGATCGTTTATGGGAAGAGGATCTTCTCGAACGGCGCGCCACCACAGAATGGCCGGAAAGGATATGAGTGCAGAGCAAACCCAGATCAGCCCGATGGCGATGCAGGCCCGAGTGTTGGACATGCGCGTGGGATATGTGAACGGGTCCGTGATGGCCCAGTACCTGTCCAGTGAGATGACAGAGAGATGGAGAATGCTGCTCGTGCTGGCGAGAACGTCGAAGGAGTGCCACAAGTCACACCAGTACTCCCCGAATACCCACGTCTTGCCCATGCCCTCGAAGATGGCCTGAAACGGCATCACGACCAGGCCCACCAGGCAGTCCGCCACTGCCAGCGAAGTGATGAAGTAGTTGGTGACAGAGTGCAGGTAGCGTTCTCTGGCCACTGCCAGGATTACCAGCGCGTTCCCGAACACGGTCGCGGCGCAGAAACTGGAGAGAAGGAGAGCGAGGCCGATGGTGTTCAGACTGGTGCGGTCCCAGCTGGGCAGAGTTCCGTTCTCGGACTCACCGCCGTAAAAGAGCGTCTCGTTAAATTCTCCTTCGTCCAAATAGGCGGAGGTGACGTTGAAGCTTTGTTCAGTGTCTTGAGACCAGTCACTCATCTTGTTGCCTGGCACCTCCCCCACGCCCACTCACACACTGCTTCAGGCCCTCAACACTGCGACCTCACTGGGGGTCTCGGGAAAGGAGAGTCCATGACCTCGCTTAAGGGCAGGGTACCCTAAAGAAATGTTCCTCACACGATCAGTTCTGCGTGATCACTTAACAGAAAGAAGTAGTTTCTCCAGACGTGTCTCCATGTTTTCTTCAGATTGCTGCTCAGCCTGCCCTGGAACAAAGGAAAAAGTCATTTCAATTGAGCCAGGCCGAGTTTTGTTCGTATGCTGCTAACTAGCTCGAACTAAGAAGGTATTCGGGGCGGAAGCGAGAGCAGATTCCTGGACAGAAGACGCAGACACACCGGCTGTGCTCGACCAGCTCGCCTGGCCTGATGCGAAGCAATATGCATGTCAATGCCAATAATAGCCCTCTCTTTACATTGGCACCCTGTCAATACTCTCATCATACACTTGTCTCTCCTGTCAGCTTCCTTCTCTCACCCGTATCCCAAGCCCCAATAAAATAAACACTCGCCCGACTCGCCTTTAATCCCAAATCCCAACTGGGCCAGCAGCCTCACCAAGCGCCCATGTGGTCCGACCCAAGGATCGTCCTGCCAGAAACCAACCCGGCTCCTCAGCCCTGACCAGAATCTTGCGGGGACGAAATAAACCAAAGTACGAGCTCGGACCACAATGATCAGACATGTACGCGTTCTAGGAAGCAATTGCTTACCAGTCGGCACTGAAGTGTTCGCTATGAGAAGAGCAGCTCTGTCGTCGGACTAATGTTTCGAATCGTAGTGCTCTCTCCAAGCTTCGCAGCGCTTCTGCTAGCTCTTGGCCTCTGTCAACAGAAAGGGCTTAACTTATCCCAATCTCTGGGTGATAAGAGCTTTATTGGGTGTTAGTGACTCCTTTTCATAGTCCGAACACATCGGACCAAGCCATGAACTGGAATGCTGGCGAACAGGCTCTTGCACGGCTAAGCGGAAGCGTGGAGACGAGTGGCGGAGCGGGAGTGAGACGCAGCCCGTGCGGAGCGGAGGAAGGAACTGAGAGCGGGAGAAGCTGCCCTGCCCGTTATCTAGACGGAAGCGAGGCTTGTGCACAGCAGCAGACCCACTTCATCACTCCGACCAGAAGAGCTGCTCGTCTGCGAGCAGGCAGATCCGCCGAGTTCGAAGCCCGTCAACCACTGATGGACCCCTGCCAATCCGGCCCAAGAAGCTCCTTCGCGGATTGTTTATGCAAAATTATTAAGGTCTCCTTTGTCGCTTTTGACAAAATCATTTCGGTTTCCTTTCATCTCGCCTGGCTTGCGGAGGTGTCACTCGGGCCCAACTGACAGGTCCTTGCGAAGAAACTCTCCGCAACGACTCCTGGATCAGCGAAAAGAGCGTCTCATTAGTTTTAGCGGAGATTAGCCTGGTTAGGGCCGAGTTGCTGCTGGAGCGACCACAGGGCTCCAAGCTCAGTCAGTGACGCCGAGACTTTGGACCCTGCGGTGGCACAACTTGTGCCAGAGCCCTGCTCGACTTGGCTGCTCCTATTGTTCTTCACAAGTGATCAAGAGCGGAGAAAGTGAGCTTCGCTCTGTCATCTCAGCACAAGGGCCAATTGAGGCATAAAATAACATCTTGATTGGCTCAACTTCTCTCTCAGCAGTTCTCTGCCTGGAAATCCAGCCCCGTCTGCCAATTCCGACAACACCTTCACTGACTCATGCCAAAAGCCCGCTAGCGCCTTGCCCTAATTGCTGATCCACAGCAGCCGGAAACTTACCACTAACACCAGTTCTGACGGTAGTGCTGGAATCCGACTCGGCGGGATTATCTGCGGCCAGCCCTGTTCGAATGGTGACTACGTCGACGTTGCGGGGTCAGAGGTGCATGGAGTCCATGCGGAGACTGAAAAGCGCGTGTGGGGCGGAATGCGATCTGGAGAACGACGAGGTGGTGAGTGCGGAGGCCGGTTGATTTATTTGCCAGGATCCACCTGGTAGGTGGGCTGCTGGTTAGCTCCGACCTTGTGTACACAGGCCAGAGTGCGGTTCTAGGGCCGTGGAGACGACGAGCGTCTGGCAGGGATGTGCCAGCTTCTGCTTGGAAATTGGAGAAATGCTGGGTCGTAATGAGTTTTTGGTGTTGACACAAGGCATTCTAATAAGTCGGACTAAGCTGGGTCCCTGTCCCATTCCGCGTCAGCTCAGGTGGAGAGGGTGGCTAAGCCTCCCTCATCCCCGTCCCAACCAAATCCGCAAATCTCTCCAAATCCCGATTTCATGGAAGGAGCTGTTGCATACTTGCCAGTCCCTGCTTGCCCAGCCCTCTTGCCCGGATCAATCCCAAATCAGAAGCAGTCTCTATTTGCACTTTATTTCCATTTCGCTCCCAACTACCTCTCTTTTATTTTAGCACGGAATACATTTACATACAAGAGGCCTTTCTCCGCATTCGTCTACCTGCCAGGCCGAGCTGCTTTCTCGGCACGGCTCTCTCAAGAAAGTCGCTGCTCTGAAGCGGTGCGAGGCCGAGTGCGGATGCCGAGAGGGCGGATTTGCATTTTGCATGGAGCCCAGTGCGAGTGGCTCTACTCCAGCCCGAACCCCTCCGCATTGGAGATGGCGATGATGAGCTTCCGCTTCAGAATATCCTTCCCCGCGTAATCAGGCAGAATCAATTGGTTGAAACAGGTGTGGGCTTCCGGAAGGTTCTCTTCCCGATCTCGCATTCTCGAAATCTGCACCAGACAAAATGACATTAGAGCAGGCCATGCAGACAGGACCAAGCCTTACCTTGAAGTACATCTCCCCCATCCCGCCCACCGGAATGCGATCACTCCCGGTCGTGAACAGCAAGAACTTCTTCTGCAGGTCCAGTGGCAACGACGTGAGAACTGACCAGAAGTCCCTGCAAGAAAAAACAAGACTACACACACGATTCCAGTCAAGTACCCAGGCATTCTTCCGCGCCTTACTGAATGACTCGGTCATCCGCCCGGTACTCGTCGTACTCTGTAACTTTGCGCAGCTCGTGGAGGTCGAGCGTTGGTGAGCCGCAGACAAGCATCTCCACCTCTTCTGGTCGTAGCATCTGCGGAAACAAAAGAAAACTGACTCGAGAACAGCATCAGTCCACACGCTGGAATCTCGACAGGATTTCTGTCAAACTTGTTGAGCAAGAGATCAGAGCAGAGTGCTGGCGGAGTCAAAAGGTAACTTGGAGCTAAGACGTAGCTGAAGAGCAGTGCTTTTATTGGCATTAAAGATAGGCTGGCAAGCGGAGGACTTGGTTTAATGTGTAAGTGAACTCACGATGAGAGCGTTGGAGGCCGTTACGGAGTGAAAGCCGAGATAAAAAGCCCGGAATTGAGCATAAATGGCCGTGTTGAGAACCCAGTCGAGGTAAAGCCTCACGTACTCGTCTCGGTTCGTGTTGCTGACCATGAGCTGCTCTCCGTCTTCCTTCAGATTGTACGTCATTATCCGGTCGTACTCTTGCAAGGAGGCCTTTGGACCATATAAAAGTAATCACGCATTACACCCTGACATGACGCGGTTCGCCGCCCGATTCCCAACTAACTCACCTGGAAACTAAGACTCATGTCCTCCTCGACGCAGCCTTCGTACTTGAGCAGCTCTCGCAAACCGTGCGCCACGTCCTAGAACCAAAACACTCCGCTCATTTCAAACGCTCGAAATTTCTACTGACTGAGTGGGACTAAACACGAACAGATAGAACCTTGCAAAATTCTCTTTTTTTTATTTTATAAAAAGATTAAGAACGACTGAAAAGGACGATTCACAGCCGCGCTTTCTAAAGTCGAGGGATTGTGTTAGAGTAGGATTCATCATATCAGTCGACGTGATCAGAACAGGATTGACTTTCTCCCTTATTAACAGCGAGACGAAGCTTCCACGAGAGAAAAAGCAGCCGAGGGAAAGCCGTGCTTTTCCTTCTCTCCCTTTTTTGGGCAAGAGAGAAAAGCTCTAGCGTCGGCTTTTGGACGAGAGAATAGCGGAGTTTGATCAGAGTCCTTGGTTTCGTCTCTCAATAAAGCATAAAAGTAAACCTGTATAATATGACTTCATTGCAGATGAGTTATCATGACAAGCCTGCGCGCGGCAACTCAGCTCAGAAGCGCGCGCTTTGCCGACAAACGTTTGGCCCGCGTATGAGTGCGCAGGTGTCACTAGGCGAGGCCCATGTTGGAAGTGCTTAGGAGCTAGGTGCAGATCGCGTAGATTATATGTCTGTCGTCGTCAAAACGAAAGAGAACAGTTTTCGGGTAGCTTGATGAAAGGGAGTAGGAGTAGTTTAGGAGTGAGGCGCTGATGAAAAGTTGCTGAGCCAAGTCGTGACTGGAGTGGGATTAAAAAGGAATTATCCTGCCTGGATCTGGGAGAGGCTTTACTCCAGCCTCCCAAAAATCAGTTGGTCACAGAGCAGGAGTTCTGCCTTAGTCTGCGGAGACAGAAGACAGATATGGCTCTGCTCTGATCCCAATACAAAGAAGACCCAAACTTTTTTTCACTCAGCCCAATCCATGTGCAGAATGCCCCCCGGAAACATAAGATTGCGATCGTAAATATTGTTCCCTGCATAATTTCGGATCCATGAACG
>VNWX01001214.1:0-16116 GCA_009869905.1 Ceratophysella communis
AGGGCAAACTTGAACTCGTCGAGGCGAGGATTTGTTGGATGAGCTGTCTTGGCATTGACAGACAAGGCTCCTTGTCCTGCCCTTGTCCGATCTCAAATCAGATTAGAGCCTTAGAAGAAGAAAAGGGGTTCATGTTGATGTGCAGGCAGACCGGAATGGACTTATTTATGTCCGTGTGAAGGAAGACACGGAATAGGTTTTGCTTTTCCTTGTGAAAGTTCTGGGGACACGTTGTAACAGCAGGTATTGTATTCGTCTGAAGACAGAACAAGTTTCCTCCTCTTGGCCGTGCTTTCACTCCCATGGAGAAAGTGTTAGCCGTAGAGGTTGAGGCTACAAGAGTCGACTTAGCAGAACCGCACCACAGGAATCTCATTTCAGAAGCGAGTGCTTTAAGTGGTCTTCTGTCCAGTTGATCAATTGGGACCGGAAAACCGTCTGCGTCAATGAAAAGTTTTGATTTGAACTTTCTCTTTTTGTACGTCTTTGGACTAAAGATAAGAATAGATGGGTTTAACTTCCGCTCTGATCTTCCATGGTATGAATCGAGGCCTAAATATTGGCGGTGAAGAATATGCTGGATTCGATATTGGCTTATCGAACCCCTTTTCGACCTGCAAGTCTCGTTCTCGTCTAGGCTTGGTGAAAGTCGACTTTCTCTGGTCTGGTGTATTGACTTGGTGTAGCATTAGAGTAGAATTAGTTTAGATCTTGTTGGAAATGTGATATACGGTATCAGAGGAGAGGAGGCGAGGTGAAATCTTCTTTTTAAGGTTTGAAAGGACGTGAATGTGCGATCAATAGGGATTCAATAGGCTTCTTCATTTTCAGTTCAAGACCTCCGACGAGGAGTCTGAGTATTTCCCCACTTGAACTCTACAGATATTTCAAAGCCCTCGAGCCTACATTCTGCCTCCTCACGTCCACGTACGCTCTATAATGTACAGCGTATGTAGTTCTCAATTTTTCTTACTTCCCTGTTCTTCGACTAAAATGTGATAACACCTCCAAACAAGGGAATGGAAGAGGTTTCGATGTACTGGAATCTGAAATCTAGTAAGGCACGTTCAACGTATCATTCTCATATCGTCTCACGCTTTAGACTAGGCCAGGCTACGCAACTGCCTATAATATTACGTAACAAGATAAAGCGAGACATATGGGCCAAGAGCCCAAGCCAGACAGTACCCTGAGAAATATGTCTTGTACACTTCCTTGGCTTGATTCTTACTGGTGTGGGCTTTCTCCACGACTCGAAGGAGAAAACAATTCAAATGGTTCTTGTGCTGGAAGGTGTGTAGTGAGTGTGTCCCTCGCTGGCCGTCACTTTACTCATTCAAACGTTCATATAGCCTGTGAAATTCTAGGACAAATGATTCGCCAGCAAACTTACTTGGTCAGTTCAGCGAGCCTATATAAATATTTTTATCACAAGGTGAAATATTTTTAAAAAAAAAAAGTTGTATGTATAATATCTCCTATTTAAATATATTTCGCAATTTGGAGTATGCTCTGTTCTGTACCAGAAAAAATCGCTTCTGCGGAGATTCGATGCTGCAGGCATGATAATGATGATTTCGCTAAAAGACTGGTTATGTTCCTGTTTTCAAGATCGTAATTAATACATAAACTACCAGCCTAAGAGGCTTTTGACCGCATACGAATACGATTTTCAGTGGAACGAAAGCCTACTTTGGTGGCCTGGTCTGGTGCTTGATTTGCGCAAGCAGTATGCAGTCGTAGCGGCACTCAGAAGAAGATCCCAACCCAACTTTCTGCTTGTTGGAAGACACGGGCTTTCTCCGTGGCTGTCCCTTGCGCCTGTAAACCCTTAAAACCCGTCTCAACTCATATCTCCTGCCTCTGTTCCATTTTAACTCTCCATCTCATCTGGCTCAGCCGAATAAGAAAGTGGTGCTGGACTCTTATTGAGAGCTGAAAAAGTTCATGATAAAAGTATCACTTACACGAACCACCTGAAGACAGAAACTTCTGAGTTTTTGTTCTTTTGAGCAAAACCCACTATTCTCGCCTCATGCGAGCACTTCTACCGAAGTGATAAGTTCGAGTTCGGAGTTTCCTTTTTGAGTAGGAAACGAAAGACGTTGCCTGTGTTCGTGGGTGTTTTTAATTTTGAAGTTCTGTATCCCTATTCCATGCCGTGAAGTGTGAGGTACAGTAAAATATAAAAGTATAGTTTTGTTTTGCTTTTATTTTTTTTCATGCGCGTGATTATGATTTTTATGAACTAACCTACTTCACTTATCTCGTCTGCATTATTTTGTTCAACTTATGCAAATTCGTCATTCTCCCTGCTTTCACTTTCACACTTTTCATCCTCAGCCATAGGTTTTGCTTTTGCTGCTTCTTTGGTTAAATGCGGTAAGTATACCAGCTGTTGTGTATAGCTCTGGCTGCTAATTGTATTATTGAATGTCAGTTCGGGAGTAACATGGCACTTAGCTTTTGATTTTACTCAGATTACTTCGTGACATAAATAAATTTTGTGCATGTCAACGTCCAACCATACCACTGGTGGGCTCGTGGGTTTGGCTAGCCTGAAGAGGTGAGCTTATGGACTGTGCGCCGTACCTTAATATTAAGTTATCCCAGATTCTGAATGCGATGCACGTATGTCCTGGAATTACCGCGATATATTAGCATTTCGGGTGGCGAAAACGCGTGGCATGAGGCAATTCATCTTGATCCTAGTTTAAGTATATCTTAATTAGTCTGCGCAATAAATTCCAATTACTTTACACACTTCTGAGATTTGGGGTGTTTTGTTTGGACTTCGTGGACTTAACTGAGTTCAGGGGGAGTATTTGCTTGCAGATTTTTTATATTTCTTTGGTCACACGGAGTGGCTATGAAAGCATGTGTTCCTATAATTTATATTTCTAAGTGGTAAAATATAGTTGTTCGGGCTGCATCTTGACATTGTTACAGCAGGTGTATTGGAGAATCCATATAATAATGGCTGAGGTTGGGGTTTGGTGTTGGTAGTGGGATAATCGGGGAAATTGGGCAATAATTGTCTGAGCTTCATAATCTAGATTCATTGGACCTAGCCGAGCATTTTTCTTATAACAACAGCTCTTAACTCTTCCTTTCTCTCCTTTGTTTGTACAGTGATTCAGAAGACTCGGAAATCGTTCAGGAGCTCCTCGCCCGCCGTCCAAGTGGAGATCGAAGTACTTTGAAGCCATTGGATTTACGTCCTGGTCAAGATAATGTAAGTTTTATGTCTTCTTCTCTACCCTCCTAAGCTGTATTTATTTTGTAACTTGCCATAATGGGCTTCGGAAGCTCTTAACTCCGAATTTCTCCTACTCTATGACCTCCGCCTCTCCTGTTTCCTGGTGCCTTGCTCTAAATTCATTTCCTGCTCTCCAGATTTTGCTAGGCCTACGTAGTTAGCCGGATTGCCGGTTCACATTAGCGAGCTTAAATAGGGAATTACGGTTATAGTTTTAATAGGCGAGAATTGAGTTATGTGCCCCGATTCTGTCGGAAACTTGCAGGAGAAATAGAAGGTCATAAATATTCGGGAAAGATAAGCAGGACTGGAGCCTGGGCCATATAAAGCATTGAAATTAGATGAGACTAGTGTGAATTGAAGTGGGCTATTCAGTATTCCTTATCTCCAGAATTTTCTCGGCATGTAATATTATTCGGCGAAAGATCTAGGAAGATAGAACTACTAAAATCACTTCAATATGCATTAAATAATGAAAATCCTTTTACATTTTCAACACTCGAGCTACCGAAGAGATTTATAGCCGGCTGAGTGATGATTAATGGGAGTTTTTATCTCGCGCCTCGTTCGAGATTCTATTTAGCGTTTCCATTATGCATAGTGCTATTTGTAATCGCAAATTCCAGTCTCGCTGCTGTTGCGTTCATTTTTTAAACTATTTACTTACTAGAAAGTACAAATTACTAAAGTTGGTTCTGGGAATTGAATATTAAGACCGATTTTTTGGAGTTAAATATTTTCGGAAAGTGTTCCTATTTTCTTTGTACTAAGGAAATACGCAATTGAACTAATTTACCCTAGCCATAAAATGTTCACTACCTTGAGCTATTACACTCCAAATATTCCACCTTTATTGTTTATGCCCATTTATAAAATAATTCGTGTTTTAACTTTAGCTTAATATAAATAAGCTGAATCTTCAATCGCTTAAAATATGAAATCGAATATAGTGAGAGAGAATCTAATATCCGCTGTTGATTTTTGACCTTTATCATAAAAAAATACAGAGATGTGTAGTCTGAGTCTCCAGCAGACAGCATGAATTGTGCAATTCAGAAGATAATACCAGTTTTGTTTCTGGCTGGAATGTGATGTGGTAGGCGTAAGGAAGCGGAATCCCATTAATCATTAAGAGCGACGTAGTTTTGTCTCGCATAAAACAATCTATTGATTATTTTCGTTTCTTCATTCGAGCAAATGCATTCACTTTTCTTTTCCTTCGCCTTTCTCCAGCTACTTCCCATTCCGAGCAGAACAAAAGCAGTTTTCTCGAGCTTATGGCTCTTATCTATCTTTACTTAATTTTTCTAAGAGGTTTTCACGCCTCATTTCTCTCCCAACGTTCTTTTCAAGTGCTCACTTACATGTAACAACTTCATTTCGTTGCTTGCGGCGCCACTGTGTACGTAGTACAGTATATGTACACACTGTGCATGTTCCGGTTCACGATTAATGCTCTTCTCATCCTATTTCTTTAGACTATTTTATGATTCGATAATGTTTGTAAGTGATGTCATTGGGATGTAGTTTAGTCAGCTTTTGCCCAATCAAAAACAAAATGCTTCCAGCCACAAGAGCTCATTAGGCCATGTTTAGCTGCCTGTTATTCGATAACCTCCAAGCAAAAAAAAATCTAAAATTAATTTTTAGATTATTCTTGTTGACGCGTGTTACGTTACGTTAAATCTTTGAAAAATTGATTTATAATTTTAAGTAAGCTCATTTGATTCTCTGTTCAACTAAAAAGTGCTCAGGTTCGTCATTTGATTATACCGCACAAGCAGCAGCTTTGCAATTTTTTCGTTTTCGGAGCAGGAAGTGCCCGACATTCTCCAATGGTGAATGGAGCACAGAGCCCGAGCAGATTACGTATTCAAACCGTGTTCGGATTTTATGGTATTCAGTATACATATCTCGTGAAAGAAAGAGTCACCAAAAAGAACACACACACTAGATTTGGAACTTAATTCAAGTCAGGAAGAAGCTTGCAAAAGTTTTTGACTTTCCTTCTAGCCTCGTAGCTTTCCTCAGAAAAAGTGAAAGTTTTATGCAGCGCCGCTGCATATTTGGGGGATGCTCTGAGCTTAGAAGCAGTGGGATATGTCTTCTGTATACTGATAACCTAGTCAGAATGATAATTAAGTCAGATTCCTTCTTCCGAGCAGACTTTATAATTGAACCAGGGAATATACTTGACTCCTCGGAATCTCTTTCTTTTCACGTCAGAGCACTTGAGTCATTCGTTATGCTTTGTAGCATCTTTCTCTGCTCTCTGCTCACTCCGGCCTTTAATGAGACCGAGATGTGGGAAGTCAAAGACTCACTTTGCATCACAATGACTCTGTAATTGAGTAATTTGTTGCATTTCCTTGTTAGCTTACACTAGACACTAGTGTAATTTATTGCCTGGCTCGTCGAGCGAAGAATGAGTGGAATTCGTAACCATTACTGCCCTGCCATAGTGGAAAATTAGTACGCTAAATACAAAACCTAGATGTAATGTTTCAAATCACCGTTCCAAAATACGCATAAAAATGACGTAGTTTTTGTATGATTCGTTTTCATACGAATATTTAAGTATTTAAAGATAGAGTGAACATTATGCATTTACTGGCTGTAAGTTCATATTCTCCTCAAGGACACATATTTAAGATTTAAAGCAAGGCGGCCATACAATGAACGAGATGAGTTTTTTTTTCTAGAACATGAACAGGAGCATGACTTTCTCCTGGGAATGGGAAGCTTGTGTCAGAGAGGTCAGATTCATTTCGCTTCTTTTAGTTGCCAAAGCTCAGGGGTTTAGTTCCTGTCAAATAATTTATAATTCACCTCAGCCGATGTGATAACGTCTTTCCACTGCACTTTCTATTCTAGTACACGCACACGCTCTGAATCTGAAGTCATCACTTGTAAATTGCTAGCTGCTGCATCTGGTGGGATGTTATCAGCAGCAAGTGAAATTCACTTTCCTTTCAACAACTTTTTTTTGCTGAAGCATGGTTGGAACTTATAAATCTAGTGACATTTGAAAATATATGGAATCCGGGGTTTTTGACCGGAATAGATTATTCAAAGCTACTGTCTTTGAACTCAAAACACGCAAAATTTGATGCAGTCGTAAATCTGCATATTTAAGTACTTCGTGTGTAGTATAAATGCATGGTATTTTGTCTTAAGTTTACAATTCGACCACCTTGGTTGTCGTTGTAAGAGGTCAAAGCTTCCTCCAGGAAAAAAAGCATAATGTTTGATAAGACATCCAATATACTGTATTTGCCAGGCGCTTCCTTTGGCCGTTGATCGCCTAGACTCGAATTTTAGTCTTGTATTTCGCTAACACATAATTGGAATTTTGATGCAATTATTTTACAAGACAAGCTACTAACATTAATTAAAGAAGCAAAGCGTAGAACTGGGAAATCTTGTTTCCATTAATTAGCTAGAATCTCCTTAATTGACAACTTTAGTTGGGGATGTTGGAACTTCGCAGGTTTTTGGAAAGCATTCTTGAACCCAGCTCGACAGGGTGAGACAGTTTCTTGCTAAAGAGTTATAACTTTTAACTGCTAACTGGGAGCCCCAAACTAGTTTTCTTACCTACCCAGAGAAACATTAAGGTAGGAGCAGGAGATCGGAGATCCAAGTTTTTTTTTTCAGGACTCGACCGAAATTGGTAGTCTGAGTGAGTGGGTAGGCGTTTTTTTTGTTCGTCTCCGAGCTGGGAAGTACACTCCGTGTGCAAACTTTTTCATTTCACTCTAAAGACAAGTACCTTAATAGTAGGTTTGGGATGAAGAAACAAGCATGTAATTTCCGCCTGAACGATCTCTCGATCTTGCTTTTTTTTCTGTCTCTGCTCTCTTTTCTCGGCTCGTTTTGGTGAAAGTGAAATTGCCGGGTTCACAGTCTACAATCTACGACGACGACTTTCACTTTGCAGTCTACATTTCACTGGGCTACAACCCGAATTCAATATGCTCAAGTGAATCAATTGTTTTACATTGTACTCTTGTTGTCTGATACGTTAAGCTTAACGTTTATTTTCTATTTAATTGATGTTTGGGTCCTGGTTAGAAAATTGAAGTTAGGCGATAAATATTGAGCACATTTGGAAAGCAATTTATTTACTTTAAAATGGTACGCTTTCCTGCATATCCTAAACATTCGCTTGATTCTTTTTCAATTGCAATTCAAAAGTTATACAAATTCAAGAAAGGTTAACCTTAAAACAGAAGTTAACAACTATTAAAAAGCGGTGACGGAATATAACATTTTAATGTACTGAATTTCGAGCCTGTAAAACCGTTGGATCCTTATCCATTATTTTTGCCAGTCGAATATCGATATAGGCTTCGAGGTCTTGAATTCTCTCTTCCTGTAACTTCGTAATTTCTTGTAGGTTTAGAATTATTTTAACCAAAGCCTGAAAATAAATAAGATACCTAGTGGTTTAAAGAAAGCTTAGTTTGTATAGATAACTACCTATTGGAACTATCGCGACTTTCATTACCATTTTACTTTTACGTTGAAATTCGATTGGCAATTTCTCGTTATCCTCGTCTGTTTGATTCTGAAAAGGCGTCGTGATGCAAACCTGAGGCGGTTTAATCATCGCTCCCAAATCTAACGAAATATTTCACTTAATTCCAATTCGAATTAAGTATAATATTAAATTACATCTTATTGATGTATTATTTTACCTGCTTCTGAATGTAGGCGTGAAAATTCGGATTTCCGAGATGATTCGTTCAGTTTGTTCAAAGTTTGACTACTAGTGGATTCGGATATATTTGGCAGTTCCCTTGAACGAGGGTGTGATATTTTTCTCTCTCTGATCGGAGAAGATGTTGGCTTTTCAAAGAGTAACTCTGTAGAACTTGCAGCGGAGTCTGTGGACATTCCACCAAGATAAGAATCCTGATGTACGCTTAATCGGTCGACAGTACTGAAATTAGTTTTGCCACGAGCGGACTTCACCCGGATTAAATTGTCATTGTCATCCGTGTCCGTCATGTCCAACTCATACTCTTTGACATTGACAGGGGTCGTGGCCTTATTCTTCTCGCTCATCAGAGCCAGGGCTATACTTCGTATGCTGGTCGTTCTTTTCAGTCCGATTGATTCAGCCTTTCTTTTCTCTTTGATCAAATCGTCAGCAAGTCCCCACAGACTTTTACCCCGGAGACTGAGACGACTTGATTTGGACTCCATTCCGAGTTCAGTAAATCTGATCCAAACTCGAATTTCACCTTCAATTGGCCACTTGTCGTCCTTCCCATCACCACGCCCTTGTAATTTGTAAATCATCTGTTTCGTTTGAGTACTGGGTTGAAAGTCTTTTAAATAAATAAATGCCGTTCCTAGTACTTCATCAGCAATGAATTTTCTGTGGTAGACTGTCAGAGTAATGGCTGCCGTGTTGCCTTGCTTCGGGATTTCACTGGAAATTAACAAAATACAACTCATAAGACTAAGCAATCTAAGCTTTAAGGTTCTAACCTAACTGCGCTAGTCTTACAGTGTGACTGACTCGTTCCAGACAACAGGATCTGTAGCACGTTCTTTCACAGAGGTTTGAAACTTGTCTTTTCCTAACGATACCACGACGAATGCATCGTTCGTATCTGGAATTTAAAAACCAATTGTTTTACCTCATGATCGTACCTGATTAATATTCTACTGGGATTTTAAAAGACTTTGACCTACTTACCGGATTTGCCCCTGTACACCAGCTTTCTTGCCTCCTTGACTGAAAGTTTAGCAAACAGACAGCGCTTAAATTAAGCTCTCAAATATGTTGAATATATTGCACGGTTGGCTCCTATGCTCTAGCCAGTATACTAGCGCGTTTAAACTCTTTAGAACATTTTTGTGAGCTTACCTGAGATCTCCACGTGTGTTGGATTCATCGCTTACTCTTTCAATGTAGACTATGGTCAAACAGTTCAAGTCACTAGTGTTCCAGGTTTCTGGAACGAGTTTATTCTAAACCATATGGTCGTGTGGGCACTTCATTCATATAAACTTAGATTAGCAAAAAAATCCAACTGAAAATTGCAAACGAAGCGCAGCAGTGGATGAATGGATCCTGTCAATCCAGCGACGCCACAAAGTATGTTAAGTATAATTTTGCAGGGCTTTAACTGTGTCTGCTAACTTTGATTGTACTTGGCTTGTATAAGTTTATAGCTTAGCAAGCAAACACGCTCATAGGATATGAGAACATATACTTAACAGACATATGCGAATCTCGTCGTATCCATGATCCATGCTAAGGCTGCCTAATCCACAATAATATTGCCATCAAATTCAATTTATGCTTCCGATCTGCTGACGCTCGTCGTTTTCTGTCCCTTGCGTCGTCTAACTCTGACCTCACGCAGTACAGCAGCAAAGTTTTGTATGCAGAAAGTTGGTATCTCGATTTGGCTTGCAATAAAACTTTTCTGGAAGTATTATCTTATCATGGAACAACAGTAGTCATAAAGAACTTTTCGAACAACAGCGATTAATTGAGTTCGTTATCGTAGTTGTGTTTAGTTCGCCTCCTTTGAACTAAATATTAGGTAGTTTTATTGGAGTTCAATGCCGTGCTCTTGAAATACTACATATTTACAAACCTGGTAGAAATTATACATGTGTTAGATAAGACTTGTTTACGAAGGTCGAATTTGTCTTCCGGAACCGGAACCGAGTCGGTAAAATCAAGCAAGGCTGCTTCGTATGCTGTACAACGAAATATGCACGTGCCTGTCGCGTTGCAGCAGAATAATATTTAATGATCGCTTCATTTCATCCCGGGCTCGCTAACCTTGTTCATGATCAGCTTTGGTACTTGGTACTGGTACCAGCTGAACAAATACATCTCCCACCCTTTAACCGCATTCGGAAATTCAGATGCACAATGCACGTAATCGAAATACGTGAGAGAAATGTACAACCTGAAATTGATTACTTGGTCAAGGACGTAGGTCATCTGCAGTGATCTCTTTTATTCCCAGGAAATTGCATTAAGGCTTCAGTTCCACATAGAATTCAAATTCAAGGAAGACAAGACAGACTTTGTAGAAATAAGAAATGTTACAAGGGAAAAGTAGGTACTTGGGTTCATGACGTTAATACATTTAGTACCTGTTACGTTGCACATAATAAACCACGTGTCATGGGTGTTCTATTTGAATTCTATTATTATCGACATTAGACCTTGACTCCCCTACTCCGCTTGTTGTTGCTATGGGGGGGGGGGGGGATCTGAAGGCATTTGATCTTGCAAAAGTCAAATTCAGAATCCATTTATTAAGTCATAAAATGTTCGTAGTACCAGTCATGTAAGGATATTGTAGATACGATCTGGCCTCTGGCCGACGTAATTCAGCCGTGTTATGTCCGTGGACGTGTGTATTAGACAGAAATATACAATTACCGAGTTTTCTCTAGTGACAAGGAAGTCTCTCCCCTTTCTCTTTTGGCTACTGACTTTCTCTAGTTTATCGAACGCCCTAGAAAATTCGTCGTTTTCCGTAATTGGGCGCTTTCATTTTGCGTATCTTTAAAATTTTCTTCGCCTTTTAGAGTTTTTCGTTAATTCGTAGTGTAACTTGTTATTTCTCACGTTTTCTTGATGCTGAACGACTTCCTATCATATAACTCACAGTATTGGAATGTGGGGATAATTAATTCAGACGAGAATATGGGAGGAATTAAATATACAAAATCTTATGATGACCTTGAGCCGCCGTCACAAGTCCCAAGCCTTATGTTTGTTCGAACCAATTGACCAAACTCTTTCCGTGGATGCACCGCTACCGCTGTATGGGAAGGAGGGTTTTCTCCAATTCTAAATTTAATTTAACTAACCCCAACCTTGATACGCCTTCTTGAACCAACTATATTTCCTTATAGTTACAACTTCTTTTCTTCCAAAGCCTTTTCCCAAGGCCCTAAAGAACAATTCAAACGAGACGTTAGAAAATACGAGACTCCATTTGTTTTCATTACTCCATTATTTGTTTTATTCATTTGTCTTCCTAGTCTGGAAGTACGGTAGAAGTTTAGAGAAAGACTGCTCACCCGCTGTACACGTGCAGTCGGATTTCCCGGCATTCCCTCCTGAACCCATTTAAGTTAACAATAGGAGCGGTTTCACTTTGTCAGATATAGTTGAATCCAGTATGTGTTATGTGTACTGTATGTTGGATTCTAGCGTTTTCCATTTGTGGGTTTAGGTTTGCCCGCAGAGTTCTGTTCTCAATTTGTAGAATTTCTGTAAAATTGAAATAAATGGTTTCGTGCTTCTGACATTTGTAATTTATTCTTGTCCGAACTTGAACTTGAAGAAATAACTCATGATTTGTTTTGTATTTGACATTTAGGTAAAGAAGCCTAAAGTCATGGTTGGACTTGGATCTGGAACGCTGTCGAAAGACTTATTGTCTTGGTGCAAGGAAGTCACTAAGGGCTACCGCGGGGTCAAAGTCACTAATATGACCACGTCCTGGAGGAACGGGATGGCCTTTTGTGCTGTCATTCATCGGTTTCATCCGGACCTCATGTAAGTAGAACAAAATATCAAATGGACAGGCGTGAGGCAGACTTTACTTGTATGACCCTGTAGGATCACAGGGTACTGATACAGTATGCAACGACCCAAGGGATACATATTTGGATAGCCATAGCTTTTGCTAGGCTAGGTTGAAAAAAATTAAGGTTAGGTCTGTTTTAAAAACTAATCCAACCTGGGAATAACTAACCTAATTTGAATTTGTTATTCTAACCTAACCAAAGTTATAGAAATCCAATTATCCCCTGGATCGCATACTCTATCAGTACCGATCACAGTGCACTCGGTATGAGATTCCAGTTTTCCGCCCAGTGTGTCTAGACAAAACTGTTTTACATGCAGCCGCTGCAACTTGTGCGTAGAATGATAGATTCAATCTAAAGGATAAAGTCATTGCGTTTGATTTTTATCTTTTTATTGCCCATCTTATTCCTGTTGTACTAACCCTGAATTGGTACTAGAGAGAACTCAGAGCAAGTTTTATTCCTATTTCCTTCAACCAAACTCATTTAGCCAAGAGAGAAAGTCTTGGAAGAAAGCGAGATAAGAATGGGTTTATCCGTTTTGTAGAGGAGAATGTCCAAAAGTTGTTTCTGGTAGGAATGAAATGAGAGAAAGAAGATGAGAAATCGCTCTCAAGACACAAATACTATAAATAAATAGAAACGGAGAAGGATCTCTGATGAAATTGTCTTTTTCCTCCAGCAGCCCTTGTTTCGTCCGATGTACTAACCATTATATTCCAATTCTGCAGAGACTTCAATACGCTTTCTCCTCACGACATCAAAGGAAATTGCAAGACAGCCTTCGATGCTGCCGAGTCCCTGGGCATTCCTAAAGTTATTGAGCCGTCGGATATGATGTTGTTAGCAGTCCCGGATAAACTGGCTGTTATGACTTATCTCTACCAACTCAGATCTCATTTTACAGGTGAGCCTTCTATTCAATGTCATTTCGACTCTGACTTATTAGGCTCAATAAACGTGGGAGCATATTGGTTGCCAACACCCCAATTCTAATTTTAAAGCCTCTTTTAAGTATGATAACTGCATAGTGCGAAACGATTAACTAGAGTAAAACATAAGATACTAAAGCTAAGATTGCTTTAAAAAACGTACGAATTCGATTTTACCACGTTCGAATTACTGCGAATTTCTGTAGCTTATAACGATATCATCCTTCGAGATGTTCCAACCTTTGTCCTCAGTTTCCTATTATTTAGAAAATTAAATTGTCAAAGTCGTTTTTATTGTTGTGTTCGAATTTCTTTGCTTCCTTTTTAGTTCAAGTAAGAGGCTATTACAGAAAATAATGGTGTTTTGTGGTTTTTGTCCCCAGGCGGCCAACTGGAAATCCAAAATATTGGTGCTACTACTGACAAGTCATCCTACATTGTAGGAGTCAAAGAAAATTCAGAAGACAATGCTATTACTAAAGAAATATTTCAACAGGAAATCATGAACATTCGAAATATTGAACAGAATCGGAGTGGAAGTGGAAGTCGAGAGAGTAGTCTTGGCTTAGAAAACAGTTCTAACGCTAACATCAATCGAAATCGCTTGAGCAGCAGCAGTAGCGGTGGACGAAACTCGGAAAACGTCAGTAACGAAAAAAATGAAGTTCCTCAATTCAATCAAATAGGAATCAGTCATAGCAACTCCAGCTCATCAGTCAGCTCCGGACCACGAAGATCCGGTTCTCCTGAGAAGCCTCTACAAAGTCAATCTAACATCAATAGTCCAATGTCCATACAAAATATTCTTAATAAATTCAGTGTGCTAAGTCCTGATAAGAAACAGGAAAAGCCAACGACACCAACTGGCAAGGAAAAAAGCTTCAGGGAACGCTTTAGCGAATTCAAGAATACGTTGACGAATAATAATAATAAGGTAGGTGATACGCGAAGCGGTAATTTTTACGTTTATAATGCTTACTAATCTATAACGAACTGGTGTAAACACCAGACCAGTATAGATTAGTGTTTGTTTCGGCTAATAGATTTACTCATAAAAGTCATAGGTTTGAATTGTGTAGACAGTTAACATAAATATTTTCCCTATATACTCGCAAAGCAAAAATTCGGCGGATGTACTAATCTTAAGTTCAATGTGTTGTGGTTTTACAATATCGGTTCTTAATTTATAACCACATGTCTGCCTCTGGTGATCCATAATTTCTTTCCTTTCTGAAACATTCAAGTGTGGACAGGTCGACCGGATATTGTAGCCGCATTCGCGTTTTCTCCAGGCTACAGTCAAGGCAATGCAGGGTCATTTAATAAGTTAGTGCATCGTCAGTTTGATTTATTACGCAGGAATTTATACTTGTTTTAAGTTAACTCTCCTAAATGACAATTTTTGATTGAAAAGTGACCATTAATTGTAGTTTTTTTGTCTGAGTAAATGTCAGGTTGATTTGTTGTGAATTTCAACGTTTCTGATCCGTTACTAAACGGGATTTTAATTTTTTAAATATATTTTGACCTTGCCTCTTAATTTTGACCTTGCCTCTTAATTTTGACCTTGCCTCTTTACAGAATATGGTAGAAAGCCCTCCTAGTGTTTTGAAGCCCCCCCTGATGACGAGGCGTCAGTTGACCGATCCATTAGGATCCGACGAAGAAGACGAGCCCAACGAAAATGAATCGAGTGGTGAACCTGTAACTCCGGCAAGTATGGTTAGTGCAACTTTTGAAATTAAAATCTGTTAACCTATGGTTTTCTAATTTGTAATTCCTGGATAAAATGTTTGTTTGCAATTCTAAACAGGCTGCACATGCCTTGAGTAAGATCGGAGTTTCTGATCCTGAAGCACCCGGCTTGCTTGATCTCTCTCCTACCCGGAAGGAAACGAACCAGAGTAGTCAACAGGTACAAAAACAGACAATTTCGTCGAGCCATTCGCCCGCAAAAACCTATAGCCAGATTTCATTCAAACTGATCTAACTTATTATTTATAATAGAAACTGTTAGCTCGTCATGAGCAGTTGAGAGAAAGAGCTCGACTCATGCTAGAGCATGCAAAACGTGAAGGGTCATCAAAGAATTCCCCAGCGTCAAATCCCACGACGCCGGTAAGCCAGATAGCCAGTGGCTCTGGTCTCCCGATGCATGCACCATTGAATGTAAATAATAACAAGATACAATATATTTTAAATTACTTTAACTTTACGAATTAGCTAAGTAAAAAGCATAAGCTATGCCTATTAGCTAATCAGTAACCGCAAGTTAAATGCCAGTCTTGTTTTGTCAATGCTGCTTATCACCAAATTTCTTATTCTGCCTGTAGCAACGCAACGAATCATCAGTTGAAGCTTTACAACTCTTGCTGCTGCTAAATGTTTGAGATATTCAATTAATGGAGTTTCTGAAATCTAACTTTAATACTTACTCTAGTTAAAACATCATATTGACACTAATTGCTGACTAATTTCGGCTGCTAAATGAAATGCATATTGTTGTGCTTTAAACCTGTTACTTTTTTAATAACCAAGCTAACTAGGTATGATTATACTAGGACGAACAAGAACGCCAGATGCAACTTCGGGAAAGAGCTCGACGTTTAATTGCTGATGCTCGTCAAGGCGTTATTAGTCCAGGAAGCACATCCAGATCTGGAAGCAATTCTGGGAATCAAACTCCGTCGGATGCACCAATTTCTCAAACCAGTCTTGACAGTCCGAGAAAGAGTATAAGTTCAACCGATTCCAGTTGTGATAATAGAAATAAGGTAAGCTCAATAAGTTGTATCCATACAACTGTTTTTATTTATCAGGGTTTTTCGTTCTATGCCAGTTTGAAGGCGGCTTTTCAAGCATTTCGATAACTCTATTTGTTGTTACTTTAATTGATATGTGTAATTTACTGTGTGGAATGAGCACAGAAGTCATACTTACTAACTTCAATATTGTTGATTACCTACTAATTGTCTATTGACGTGCCGCTTGTGTAAACATTGAAACCAAATTGTGTCATGTTGGTATTAACTAGGGATTGCAAACCCCGGAAAGATTCCACCCCGGGGTCCCCGGGGTATTGCCCCGGGGTGAAAAATATAATTGGAAAATAGGAATTTATATGGCCGCTTGTTCTTGATCGTATTAGTGTATGCAGTTATTTTACAGATTTACGTTCATGAAAGTAGGCACATATCTAATATCCTTTGTAGGGCTTCACCTCCCCCCCCCACCCTCCTACACCGATGAACGTTGCGCTAGGCAAAATCATGCTACCAGCTAAAAAACCGAAGCCACAGTGACCGCGCGTGTAAATGATGAAATAAAATAATTTGTGTGGGA
>VNWX01001215.1:0-16116 GCA_009869905.1 Ceratophysella communis
ATTTTTTGATTTATTTAAAATTACAGAAAGAGCGAGCGCGTGAAGTGCACGAGGCGTCAAACTATTAATTGTCACTATTTGAAATGCGAATACGTACTAAAAGGAGCAATAATCTGCTGATCTGTTAATGTAAATCGTCTTTTTCAATTGTAATTCATTAGTATGACAGTTGATGCATATAATAGTACCTACGGTATTACAATATTAAATTCTGGTTACAAAATATTTGCATTTACTTACACGTTTTTATTTAATTAATTAGCCATGCAGAAATTGATAATTAAATGACATTTGATTTAATTACACATATAGTGGTCTAGAACGCATGAACAGTTAAATAGAAAACTGTAGTAGACTCATCACTTTTTTCGTTAAAAAAATATCATATACCGACTAGCAAATATAACAGTGTGTAGTAAGATCACTGTTTATGCCCATTGAATAATTAATTAGAATATCGTAATATAATATACAAACCCTTTGAATCTACAATTCACATTAGGGCGGTGCATGAACAAAACTTTATTGAAAATAAACTAAGCCAATAATAATGTGATATATTCAGCAAGATAATTAATTAAAAAATGACTCAAATTTAACAGTCTAATGTGCACCATCACGCTTAATCGATATTTGGGAAGCTGAAATTCCTATCAATTTTCCCAACTTTGGTCGTCAACTTCCATCCTGGTCTGTTGTAATGGGAGACGGTCACTTGATAGATTGTGGGGCTGTCTTCTTGAATTTTGTTACCAGACAGTCGACAGCACGCTCTTCAAACGCTCAACGTAGAATGCTTCAGTGTCTGCCTCCTGATGCCCATCACACCCCTTCAAGTGCCGCAGAATACTGTTGACATTGTAATGCAGGACTTGGGCGACAAGTCCATTCCTCAATAGTATCCCACAGACAATATCCTTACAGCCGGTAATGAAGCTTTGGACGAATGCAGTAGCCATGAGACACATGTGGTCAAAAAAATCATTAGGTCGGAATTAAATCTTGGAATGAAAGGTGTGTCAAATTAAAATTTACACAAGACTTTTTCAAAATAGATTTTAAAAAATTCTGTAAGGTTAATAATTAATAATCAAATCGTGGGAAACTTACTGCCAACTCTTGCTATAGCGGTTGTCCCACGTGTATTGATGAGTTGTCTTCATTTCGACGACTCGATTATGCATTTCTTCGGAATTCAGAGTTTCGGCTGCATTATCAGACTTCCAGAAGGCATCGATTTCCGCCGTGAAGAGCACCTTAAAGTCATCACCCACCTCAGCGACATAAGCCCCGTACACGGCTTCGTTTAGGTCAGTAGGGTCCTCCCTCGGCGATCCGCCTATTAAAATTAAAATTACAAATGCAAGGTAGCATTTAGAAGATGAACGAGGTCTGCTACTGTAACCTAATGGCGAAATTCATAATTATTGTCATGAGATTATTGTCACATTGGAAAATCGTGAAACTTACTAGTCAAAATAGCGTTGGTCGTATCCTTGCCAGGTTTCAAGTTGTCATTGCCTGGGTTCGCCGCATCAAATACATTGTGGATCTCACGAAGGTAAATGGTTCCATTTTTCTTCTCAGCATGAAAAACGATGGAAGAAATTGGGGACTGAAGTAGCATAATTTTCTTCAAGATGTAGCGATTACACACGAAGTTGGGCCTGCAAACATAATGGATTTTTAAATTAAAATTTGAATGAAGTCATATTTGCTTATTGCCAGCATATGTTTTGCTATGAAACTCTGTACTTACTTAATCTCCTTGAAGACTTCTGGGTGAAAGTTAATGAATTCGACAACAGGAGTGGTCATGCTCTGCTGCTGGATATTATGGTAATCAGTTTCAATGTATGGTTTGACACCAGTCTTGCTGGGATCAAAGCCCCAAGGGGTTAGAATCCTTGATGAAGCTGAAAATAAGAATTGTTCGGTATTAGGTAGAGTACGTTCCAACAGTTTTAAAGTACAGAGGACAGACATATATGTAATTAATAGAAACGCAGGAATACGTAAGTAGTACAACGTTAGCATACCTTGCGCTGGCTACCACGTCATAAAAATTTCTTGCCTCTCTGGAAACCAGTCTTGAATCCCTGCAAATGGAGCAAAATGTTATTAACTTGAATTATTCTATGCATGTGTAAATGAAAATATCCCCCTACCTCTCACTAAAGCGTTCAATGTAGCAAAATTGAGAGCTGGAACATATTATAAATTCTTTAATTCTTAAGTTTTACATTCATCCGCGAAAAATGCTCCAAATTTTGGAAAAATTATTTACAAAATTGAAAATATCAGAAAGTTTTTAATAAAACTTAGGCTGAAAATTTAAAAGCTGTAACCCACTAAATCTAATATATTTAATTAAAATAAAACATAAATCTTACTTCAATGAAATCCGAGCCTCGGTTGGTATTTTGAGATCCTTCAATTTCGGGCAAAACTGCGGCTTGTGAATGCCATCACGAATCACGTAGCGAGTTGGGGTATCTAAATTTTCTGAAACCTGTGAATTTGGATCTCGAATTTTACTCACGAATCCCAAACACCGAGAAACGAATTTTGTAACCTGCTGTTGCTGCTGCCTTCGTAAGTGGGGTGGCTTCCAAGGTCCTGCAGCTGGGACGGCGGGATTCTCATTTACGATTACGACAGGAACAGGAGCTTCCGGGGGTCTAAATATATGAAATGGAAAGATTTATTAGAAAATATAGAAAATTAATTATTAGTTACGAATATTCTAAATGTAAATTTATGCGCAAAGTTGTATTTTTATGGTTTTTTAAAATTGCAAGCATAGATACAGTAGGCGGGCATTAAGCATATCATGAATATTGTTAATCGGTGCATACCCGTCAAGATTCGGAGCCATGTTTGCGAAATATCTAGCTGGATTGAGAATAGATTGGAAGTATCCAATAGAGCGTTTGTTCGCTGCCAGCAAGTTTGTACGTCTTATCTGGTGCGCTTCCAAAACAGCTCTCAAAGCCAAAACGGAGTGTGCGGTCGACATTTTGGATCCTAGAACAAGGAAAATTGGTTTCGTCCAATCCCCGGCTGAGTTATTTTTAGTTTCATTAGGACAAATAATGGTTGCACCAATAGGAGCGTTAATGAAAACCGGAAGTGGATTTACGTCCAATGAAGAGGCGTGCAGGCCAGCTCTTTGGAACATCGCTCATCATCAGCGACTGGGAGGTTTATTGGCTGCCATGGGTTGGTATAGCCTAAGGGTATCTTGGAGGGTGTCATCATCGCATCGGTACAACAATTTTCCATCCCAACGTTTCCTATCTTTCCACGGTCCTTCCGAATCAACCCCCTATAGCCAACCCCCGATGACCGTGGTGGAACGAAATTAATTTTTAATGCATTTACTGGTCTGGTTTTCGAGAAATTTAATGTTCTGGTTTTTCAATAATTGAGGTTTCGACTTGATATTCATGATTAAAATATTGTTTCAAGACTATAAATCTAAAAACTAAAAATCCATGCGGCTAACAAAAGTTTCCATTATTGCAACAAAGCAATAAAAAAAATCCTTTCGAAATCTCACAAAACAAAGTCCAGTTTAAAATTTTAGACTATTTATAAGTTAAAAGGGCGCATTATGAAATGTGAGACCTCAATTTTCCAGGCCTAAGATATATGCTTGGGTGAATAAATTATAGTAGTGAATTGGCTCCATGTTAAACTTTGTAAAATAGGTTAGTTTAGAATAATCTGTAGTAAAAATAAGCACAATTCACTTAAAGCGAACAGACAAATATAGCTTGACATATTCTCAATTATCTAATTTATTAGGATCTGTCCATGAGTTAGACCGTGAGTGATGTCTACTCTAAATCCGTAATTTAGAGTTTAAAACAATTGAGATCAATTTAAGAAATTATTGGCGAGACAAGGCGAGCTAGCGTTTAAGTACGTATATTTAAGAAGAAGCGTCCGTCCACGGAATTCTGTTCATGTTTCATGTCTCAAGTCCAGAACCCAGAGTCCATTCCATTTTCCATTTCCAATCCAGAAACTCTTAATCCCACGCATACACAGACCCTTAGCATACAAAGTGAACCCTGAACAGAGGAAGCTTCCGCTTCGTACTCGGTTTTGTCGGATCTGAGCCCGACGGGGAGACCCGGAAAGATATATCGATATAACCCTAGTGTGTTGTGTAAGTAGCTAGCTGAGGGGAATGAACCCTTTTTTCTAGCACAAGATCTACTCGTATAGTAAAGGGAGGGAGTAGGGACCCTTCATTCATTCTCATTTACTCACACACACACATTGTGTGTCTGGAACTCGGCTGAACTGGATCTCGGGAAATTTTATTGATTCCAGTTCCAGACACAGAAAAGGCATGTTTAGTGTCATTTAATACAATTATTGGAATTTGCTGACTTTTGTGCGTGAGTCAAACAGCTTGGATTTTGTCTTTGAGATGAGTCAAAAGAAGGGTTGAAGCTCGTCTTGAGCTCAATTTGAATGAGTCATGTGCGTGGAGATGAATAAAGCATTGTTTTTATGCAAGTGAAGGTGGTGAAGAACTGGGCTTCCGTTGTGCAATCAAATGACTCATATGCATAGATTCCGGACATGAGATTATTAGAGATAGGGAGATACCCCGAAAGCGTGGATCAATTTCGGGTTCCCTGCCATTAGGAACTGTTTTGGTTGTGCAAAATTTCATTTTCACAAATAATGTATTCAAGTCGAATTTTTATAATCACGAGTTAAGTTAAAACTAAAATATATCAAGTTATAGAAGAGATAATATCTACACTATATTTACAAATATGGGATCCAAACGTGCGCCCGGGGACGGAGAAGATGAAGGTAACCAAAATTAAAAATCAGAAAACCGTGTGTTCTTAATTTTCGTATTTAATCTAATATAAATATTTGGATACTTAGATATTGTAATTATCTTCGATAAATTTTTTAATAGGATTACGGCAACCTAGCGTTATTATTTAACAATATTAGTATAGTTAGCGGCGCATGGCCCATGCACGTGAAATGTTTCAGTGGAACTAGCGTAGCATTCACTTGCTGAAATACAATTATAAAGACTTTAAGAGTCCTTGTGTGCATAAAAGTTTTAAGTTTGCATGAATCTTGACGCAAATAACAGCAAATGTAATATAATATTGGAGTTTCGGCATTTTTAATAAATTACTTTTATCTTTGTTGTGATATACGCTTAAATGCTATAAAAACAATTAAAAGCAACTTCAAAATTCTGCCTAAGGCGAAATTGATATGCACCTGAAAGTGGTACAAAGTAGCCAGAAGCTTAACTAGACTTTCCCACGCTCATTTTAACAGAAAGTTTTATTTTTCGGAATCTACTACTGCATACTGTATTAAAATGAAGAAATAATAAAATTATGCCGGAAGGTGTAATAAAACTATTTGAGCAGCAGGAAGAGCAAATGAGAAGTAGGGATCTATTTTAACTACCAGAATAATCCCTGGAGCAAAAAGCAAAACACTATTTAAAATCAGTGTGTCGAAATTTGTTAGGTGTTCCAGATCTCACGTCGCTATCTGATTTGGATTTGAACAGAATTAACACAACTCTTCATACAAGGTTTAAGAACGACGATGTTTACGTAAGTAAATAAATTTTTTAAACAAGCTTCCTCTCTTGTACCTACAAAGATTTAAATATAAATGTATTTAGATGAAACTATTTCATAAAAATGGTTCCGTAATATTTTCAAACCAGACGTACTCAGGCACCATATTGATCGGGGTGAATCCATACAAGGACATTCCAATTTATACTGAGGCGGTGATCAGTTCCTATTCTGGTCGAAAGTTGGGTCAGAACAGTCCCCATATTTACGCCATAGCAGAAGCTGCCTACTCCACATTGAAACGTGCGGGTACCGTGGGAGATGGATCAGTTGGACTCAATCAGTCCGTTGTCATTTCCGGTGAAAGTGGAGCAGGGAAAACGGAAACAACGAAATTTCTACTTCAGTACCTCTGCTCTGTCACTTCGGATCAAACTTCTTACTGGGTCGAGCATCAGATTCTGGAAGCTAATACTATTCTTGAAGCTTTCGGTAGGTCGATGCACCCTGCAATTTATTACGTTCTAATTGTCTTATCGACGTAAAATGTAATAACCAATAGCTTAAATTTTTAATCATTACGCAGGTAATGCTAAGACGGTTCGCAATGATAATTCGTCTCGATTCGGCAAATTCATGCAAGTCTGCTTCGACAATGCTTGGAAGATTCGTGGTTGTATTATTCAAGACTACTTGCTGGAACAGTCTCGACTGACCTACCAATCGCCTGATGAGCGAAACTACCATGTATTTTACCAGCTCACCGCTGCCGCTCAGGTAGAGAGAGCGTGTTCGATATGACGGAAGAAAATATTTCATACGAACACGACCTCAGACTTGTGATCCTTATTGTTTAGGCTGATCGTGATTTCGCTACTCAATTCAAGCTACGCCCGGCATCGGAATATACATATTTGAGTCAGTCAGGGTGTATTCGATTGGACGGCGTGGATGACAAGGAACGATTCGAATGCGCTTCGGCTTGCGTTAAGCGTTTTGCAACTTCCTTCCAATATGACTGATGGAATATTTTCAGCGCTCTCTGCAATTCTCTGGCTCGGAAACCTTGGGTTTCAGGTAAGAAGCCTAATGCTAATTGTAATCTCATGGCGTTACACTTTTTTCATAACATTACAAATAAGTAGGTTTTTTGAACAGTTCAAAATAATGGGGCTGGCGTTTTTAAAAACAGGAATAACAAATATTTAATTAGGCTGGTAATCTAAAATACCGACTAAATAAGAGCCAGTATATTAATTATTAACCCCTCAACTTTAGTCAATTATCGAGTTAGTAATCATTAAAGTAGTTGTACCCAGGAGCATAAACGTAGTCAATAATCTCGGGTCCTAAATCTCCGGTACCGAACACTTCTTCATCTAATCGGAAGCTAGGGCTAGGAGATTCTTCTTGTTCTGGTTCTTCGATTTCATAGTCATTTTCAATTTCGAGGCTTCGTCCACCGCTGCTGATTTTATTAGTTTGGTCATTCAAAGGCAGCGTCCTTTCGTGATGACCGCCCTCATGATGCCTTTGAGGTTGCCATCCATTCCATCCGTTCCAGCCCCATCCGTATTGTTGATGCTGACCCCAGCCAGGACTCACGTGGTGTACGGTCGTTTGTTTGTGCGCCCCTTTCTTGCCTCCAAATGAGAAGCCGACACCGCCTAAAATGCAAAGTAATATGCGATTCTATGCTTGGGTAAAGAAGCGATGGGCTTGTGGGGTATCAGTGATCAAGCTATTCAGGCAATCAGAATTCCTAAGGCACTGATTGCTTAGCGCTCAAATTGACCAGAATCTCATTTGTATTATACAAATCTTACTAGGTCTCTTTCTGGTAGATTTGATTATCGATATTTTGACTTGTACCTTTCACGTGAATCCCGAAGCTTTTCTTTGGAAAAGTGAACCATCCCTTCTTTTCAGGTTCTTTCCACCCTGTAACGTGAACTTGCTGCACAGGATGTCCGCCCCATCCCCAACCGTGACCGCCCCCTCCGTGGCCACCGCCGCCATGACCATGTCCGTGACCATGGCTGTCACCATGTTCTTCGTGGCTGTCTCCATAGGTTCCCCATCCGTAACCGTAGCCTTGGTGCTGAGGCTCGTGATGTTTCTGCTGCTGACCCCAGCCCTTCTTGATTATATGAATTTTTCCGAATTCTGTCAGAGGGTGTCCCGATTTCCAGCCTTTGCCAAATAAATTCAGTAGTCGGGGTTCTCGGACGGTTTCCACTTCTGATGACCCAAACGGGTAGTCGTAAGGCCCGTACCACTCAGAACGGACTCCAATGAGGCATAAACCCAGCAGACCCTGAATAATACAAAATAAGTTAAAGTTAGAAATCAAAGCCCTAGAGCCTCTTAGAATTTCTTTAATGTTTTGAAAACAATAATATGAAAAAATTAAAGCGTATTGTTCAATATTTACTTACAAAAAGGAGCTTCATGGCGCTACCCGTTGTGGTCAGATCAGAGGCTTTACGCAAAAGAACCGAAAAATTTCGTACTGCGTCCAACACAGAAAACCGGTTTTGTAAACTACACATTGCCAGTGAAATGGGAGGCAGAACTCTGACAGAGTCTAAAGACCTTTACATTTTTTGTATACCTACCAAAACCGAATACCTACCTAAGCTTCAATCGGGCGTTCCTTAAAATCCATGTACTCATCACTAGTGAATTTCCATAACTGGATTCGGAATTGCTTAATTCAGGGAAAGTCATTGAACTAGGAACCATAGATATATCTATAGGTAGGTTATACCGAAGGAACCCTGTTAGCTGTTATCTGGGGTGGGCTACTGCCCATGGCCAATATATCATAACTTGCATAATTCGAGGTTGGAGCTTGGAGCCTAATAAATAAATTGATCAATAGCGTATATTATTTCAATTAGTCCTTGTTGATGTTCATTGGATAACTTTTACAATTAAAAAACAACATGACTAGGAAAATATGCGTTTAAATGAAAAACTGCAGGAATGACATTTTGGTCAGCACTTCACGTCAAGGCTGCACCCACATTTTGGTCCATTGCGAATTCCCCATTCCGGCTTCTGACACTAATTTATTATTATTTATAATCACTGGTCAGAAGAAATAGGCGTACCCCATGTTTGCTTGTGTCATGTTTCGTAAACTCGCAAAACACGATTACAATATTGAACGAACGTTTCTCATCTTATCACCTATCACCCTCATGCTTACTTAATCCCAGCATTCATTGTTGTCAAGCTAGTATTTAGGAGTTTTATATGGATTTCTTATCATTTAAAATGATTAACCCGGTGTTTCAAGACGCTGTTTCTATGTACCAATATTTTGCAAAACTGTTTTCGTGTTAGGCGAAGTTCGTCGAGCGAACTAGGACTAGGAAAATCGTAATGACTACAAGATGTCTTTGTAATTGATCTGAGTATGTTTAATTCTTCGGTGAATTTCAGGATGTTGACGACGGTGAGCGGTGTTGTTTGGGAGAACGGGACAGGGAAATACTTCTAATTGTAGCGGAGTTGCTCGGCCTAAGTAGTACTGTTGAACTAGAAGAAATAACGCTGCTTCGCCAAATTAATGTTCGCGGAAATATTACGCAGATCCCATTGAAAATTCAAGAAGTAAGCGCAATGATCGAATCGAGTCAAATTATTGATAAACTCGTATGGTTAACCATACCCACGAGATATTGATCCGTTCTAAACTAATTGTGCAGGCGTCTGAGAATCGTCATTCGATGGCCAAATCTCTTTACAGTCGAGCATTTACATGGCTGATCGGCTACATAAATGAAAGCACGAATCCAGGTCACGATACTGGTCAATTCCTTGGACTTCTCGATATATTCGGTTTTGAGAACTTCGCTACAAATTCGTTTGAGCAACTGTGCATCAATTATACCAATGAAAAGCTACATCGATTCTTCAATCAATACGTATTTCAATTAGAACTACAAATTGTAAGTTTGTATTTTAATTATTTTTGAATGCCGTTACCAAGTAATAACACAGCTTGATCAGAGAACAAATCTGGACTGATTTAATGTATTTCAGTACCGGGCTGAAGGGTTAAATATTTGCAAGCTCCTGGAATACACGGATAACAGTCCTTGTCTTGAGCTAATCGAAAAAGGCCCAAGATCAGTACTCAAGCTGTTAACGGAACAGTGTCATCTACCTAAGGTAAGCGATTAAATGAAACTTCGCTGAACCTGAATTTCGGTTATAATTTGCAAAAATTTCTTAAATCTAAGAAGCCTCGATTTACTAAACACGTTCTATTCAATAGGGCTCAGATGCTGGTTATCTGACCAATATACACTCCGAATTCGAGACTCACGAAAGCTATGTGAAAGGAGAAGACAAACGACTATGGGAGCGTCAGTTCGGGATTGTTCATTATGCTGGCACTGTTCAGTACACCGTTTCTGGATTCGTTGACAAAAACAGAGACGTCACCCAAGATCTCTTTTTCAACTACCTTACTGAATCAAGTAATCCATTTGTCAAGGCTCTCGTCAACCAAGAAGGAGTGCGCTACAGTAAAATCGGAACGCTTTCTCGAAACAGTACTGCCAAATCAAAATCCACAGTCAGTGACGCGTTTCGGATTCAGCTTAATTCACTGGTTGATGTACTGCAGTCAACAACACCTTGGTAAGTTCGCCTCGGGCTGAGCCACCAGCGTGAATTCTCAGAATTTTGGTCTGGTCTAAATTTTAAAATTTGTATTTCAGGTATGTCCGCTGTATCAAACCAAACATGAGCAAAACAAGTGGGGTTTACGACTCTGCGTTAGTCCTGGACCAGTTAAAATATTTGGGAATGCTGCAGATCATCGAAATTCGTAGAGAAGGTTATCCAATCCATTTCAACTTTGACCAATTCATCAAGCGTTACAAGTTGCTTCAGGCTAAGCCGAAACCAACAATCCAGTAAATCTAATTAAGCCTTTAATCTAAAGATATTGATTATAACCATCTTGATTATCACGATTTTTGTAATTTTCAGAGACATACTGGGCTTTGTCGATCCAGCAAAACGCAATGACTGGCAACTTGGGCACACGAAGGTATTCCTGAAATCTCGTCTGTATGAAGTTCTAGAAGATAAACGAGTACGAATACTAAACATTATGGCCACCCGTATTCAAAAGTCATGGAGAGCTTATATTGCCAGGAGCGGTAAGATATATTACCAGTTTTTATCAACTCAGAACAAGATTTTCCATGAATTGTGATACTGTTTCCAGGCTACTTGAACAAGCTCCGCGCAGCTACCCTAATCCAAGAATATTATCGTGGCTGGAAAACTAGATTAGCGTATTTGCGGAAACGTCGGGCTGTGATTGTATTACAATCACATTTGCGTGGTCTCTTCGGAAGAGAAGTTGCGGCAGCTCTTAGGGAAATGCGAAGAGTAGAAGAAGAGCTCAAACGAAGGGAAGAACGGCGAAAAAGCATCACCCAACCGATCATACTGAACCCGGTCACGGCAGGCGGAGAGCAAAACGGGATAAGCAGCGCTGGTAAAGCTCTGTCAAACGGAAGCTGCAGCGAACACTCATTTGAAGTTGATGCTGAAGGGAACATGGAAGAGTTGCTGGATCTGCTCAACGAGGACTCACCTTTACCTCATCTAGATTATAAATCATGGACCACCACCGGCTCAAATCACTGACATCGATGACGAGGTAATATGTCATTACACTTCGGTGGCTGAACTTGTACTTCCGATCGTAGATTAGATAGTGGTCTGAACACTGACTGGATTTATGGTAACCCTTTTTAGCTTGAAGATTCCATCGGTGATCCAGAAACTCGGAGCCCTTCTGGCCTATCGTTATTAGATTCTTCATCTGGTCCTCCATCTCCACCGGCACTGCCACCCCCTGGTGACCAGAGTCCGCCACCGCGACCTTCTCTTCCACCTCCCACCATACCTCCACCTCCCCCACCAATACCTTCCACGCCACCGTTGAAATATAATCCGGTTCTAGATGAAACGACTGCCGAACCAATATATGAATCTATCAAACCAAGGAATGAACCGAAACCTTTGGAAATTGCCGTAGAAAAACCTGCAGAAATTCGTACTACGAACGGGTACATCCCTCAGCTGCCAGCGTCAGTTCCACCGGCAACAGCCCCCGTTCAGCCCAGGATCCCACCGGTAGCTGGGAAAACCGCTATAATCACCGCTTCTCGGCCAGGGTCAAGGGATTCAGATGCATCCACCGTGAGTTACCGCATCGCTTTAGCCTTCATGATCTCGCCTACAAGTAACTTTCCTTATTTTCAGGGTGCCCAATCTACAAAATCTTGGAAATCTCGTCCAAACACGGAGACACAGCTGAAGCCCCTGATGACCAGGACGTCTGCCACTCCGCCAGCAGCAGGACCACCAGTTCCACCCTCTCAGCACCAACTTGAAGCTGAATCCCGACGCCAACGCAGAGTTGAAAAGAAGCTTGCAGAATTGGAAGAAGAGGTTGAAGAAACGTCGGTTCACCCTGATCTTGACTTGCTAACCTTCGCCGAACAGTATTTCAATGACGTGGAGAGAGCTGACAGTGGAATTATGTCTACTTTGACGCTTAGCCGCAAAAAGCCTGAAATAATACCGAAATCGGAAATGGTTACATATTCCAAATCAACGTCAATTACCAATTCGCATGTTCATCTCTACGATCCGCAAAATGTAACCGTTGCATGCCTCCTCTGGCGAGTACGTATATTTACACTGTTGTTTACCTCTGATTATGGTGTTTCGTGGATTGCTTCTAACAATTTTGAACTTCCAGGATCTGGGTAAATATATGCGCGGCGAGCTGACTGGGCCGACGGAGCAGGAAGCAATCCAGACCATAATCGGTTACGGCATCGAGCGTGAAGAACTGCGTGATGAGATATATGTTCAGATAATGAGGCAGTGTAATTCAAACCCGAATACGGAATATCTTGAAAAGCTTTGGCTTCTACTTTGTTTAGCCATCGTCTCGTTCTTACCAGGGAAACCGCTTCAAAGGGTAAGATTTGAAGTGCTTGTATTCATGAGATGGTTCTAAATCTTACTGGTGATCCATTCAATATTCAATTCATATTTGTTTCTACAGTATCTTCAGAGCTTTCTTCACCAGAATTACAAGAAGGCGCCGAATGAGAGAATCAGCCAACAGCTTCAATGGTGTCTCGAAAACTGCAGAAATTCTAAGGCCGGGTCAAGACGGATGCCGCCATCAAGTGTGGAAGTTGCGGTGAGTTCACTCAACTTGTCAAATGTAGCTAAATCGATCAATTCGAAATCTAATTTTCAAATGGGTTGATTAATTAACCAGGCCATGACCCGACTTGGCACAATCGTCTGTCGTTTCTTCTTCTTGGACGGCAGAACAAAGGCAATTGACATTCATCCAACGGATACAGCTGGTGACGCGCTGGGTAAATTGGCGGAGAAAATCGGGCTTGGGTCAACTGAGGGTTGGGCTATCTACCAGTGTCGTGCTGGAGAACCGGAAGAACATGTACAAGGTCATCATTACTTGTATGACGTCATCGCTTATTGGGAAATGTAAGTTGGTCACTGAGCAAGGTTTCTTTGGCGCTATATACAGATCGATTGATCTATTCAACGTGCTGAATTCTTAAATTAGGCAAAACAAAAATTCGCCATCCAGCAAACCAGGCGGGACACTAGGATGCGGTGAAAACAGGTTTATTCTGAAACGTCGTTTGTTTCGTCAAAGTCGAGAAATTCCACAGGACCCGGTAGAAGTCAATCTACTCTATGCTCAAGCTGTGTTTTCAGTCGTAAAGGTAATTTAAATTTTGAAATTGTTGAGGATTATAATTTCCGAAAATTTCAAAACTTTTAACCTTTCTTGTGATCAGAGAGACGAATACCCGGTTGCGGAGAAGGTTGCTTTACAATTGGCTGGACTACAAGCAGAGGTGGCACTTGGTGACCCAAAACCGACATCGCTAGAATATTATACAAATGTCGAGTCTTATTTACCTGCGCGGATTAGTCGATCTAGACCGCACTCGCAATGGGTTAGTTTCAAATGAAAATGAAATTTAACCAATCTACAATGATTTGCTAAAATCGTATTCTTGTATCAGGTTCCGATACTAGCCCAGGCCCATCGACAATATGGCGCTGGGAAGTCAGAGCTCGTAGCTAAGGTCTGGTACTTGTCATGCGTAATGCAATACCCACTTTACGGAACAACCATGTTTCCGGTCATCTACAGAGGCTACTGGCTTTATGGTATGTGCAATTTGTATAAGTTAAATAGCAATTGTATTTTTCGCTTCAAGAACCAATTACAAAAATGTTCGAACTTTCTAATCTTTCCCTAGGAAATAGTCTGGTGCTTGGCGTAAACTGTGATGGACTCTGCATGATAAAGGAAGATGACAAATTTATCATGTACGAGTATGCGTATTCTCAAATCGAGTCGATAGGAGTGGACGTTTGCGAAAAACTGCTGACCCTTAGCTTGTCCCGATCCCTTCCTCCGGACACGCACAAGTGTTTCGTGTTTCAGACTCCATCAGCCGCAGAAATCGGAGCTCTTATTCAAAGCTACTGCCCGCAGCTTGGTAGTACCAAATCGAGCGCCGCGGCTGGTCCGCAAGATCAGCGCCGTGGTCGAACGGTGACCAACGATGATCGCTCTAGACTGTACCACAGCGTGACTCAAATGTCGTGCTAGTCTCATTGAATCTGGGCTTCTACTTAAACCCTCTGATAGCGTGAATGCATTTCTGCGGAACACGCTTCGAAGGCTAAGCAAACATCGAATCGAAAAAGCTATTGCTGCTGAAGAGACGAAAGGGTTCCCGCATACGTACTGGGCATTCAGCAAATATCCAATCAATCAACCCCTAAGTCGAATGACAGAAGGCGACGAAATTGCTAATAACGCTATTGCAATTTCCATGTTTTCGTCGATGCTAACATATGCTGGGCTAGTGTCGAGCAACTGTAAGTCAGTTCACAGGTTTACGTACATATTCACTGCCATATACGCGTTGTTTTCGAGTAATAACATCTGTATGAATTCTAGCTTCATCTACCAGTTGCGGACGACGAAGAAGGCGTTCTTGTATTACAATCTGTTCTGGAGAAATGCTGGAAGAAACCAGCTCTTCTCACAGAACTTTACATTCAGCTAATGAAGCAAACCACAGATCATCCTGATCCGAATTCACGAGTTAATTCAAAATACTGGGCAGCACTGGGACTTCTGTGCTCGCTGCTTCCACCATCACAACCCCCTCTACGGAAGTATTTGTTTGCTCATCTGAAGAAATGTGGAGCGGACTACGTCACAGAAGAAGGGAAATATGCAAGATTTGCTGAAAAGGTATCGGTATTCTCGTTTTACATTTCCGTGAAGCAAAATCTATAAAGTCGATTAACATCATTGGTCCACGTTTGCAGTGTCTCATGGACAGCGTTAATTCGGTAAGCCGCCGACAATGGGCTCCGAGCAAACAAGAAATTTTGTGCACGACAACTCGTCGCCCGATAACAGTCCGTGTGAATCTGATGGACGGAAAGTACCAGACGCTTACATTCAGTCCGAATGAAACCTCTTCAGCATTGATCGAATCTTTGCTGAGTCGAGTCGGTCTCCCACCAGGTTCCCGTGGATGGGCAATTTATGAGTGCGGATTGAACGGCTGGGAACGAAGCCTGATCCAGGAAGAGAAACCAGTGGAAGTGATGGCCAGATGGGAAAAGCAAAGAGCTGCAGCAGTTAATGGTCAGAATCTCAGTTTCAAATTTGTGCTGAAGAAGCATCTCATGGTGGACGGATGGGTGGATATGAACGAACGTGTGGAGAAGGAACTCATTTATCACCAATTGCTTGCCAACGCCAGGAATGATAAATTTCCGATTTCTGATACCGAAGCGGTAAGTCGAATTACAGGAAACAGGGATGGCAATTCATCCACTTGGTTTGTACCACCGTAATCAGCAAAAAATCACATTAATTTGCAATTTTTTCAGGCAATGCTGGTAGCGTTACAAGCTCAAGTAGAGCTTAGCGATTACCGGTCCTCATCAGCTGGTGAATTTCCGGATTACTGTCACGTTTCGGCTCACTGCTTACCGACTCGTATTGCTGCGAGCGTGTCACACGAAGCCGTGGCCCGTCACCATCAAAGTTTGGTCGGAACACCAGCCGCACAGGCACGGCAGGCTGTACTCAATTTACTGCACAGTTGGCCATTGCACAGGGCGGCCATATTTGACGTCACGGTAAGTTCAAAATGAATACCTTAACAGTTCTTATACCTAGCTGTTACGAGTAACGCAAGCCATTTCGCTGAAACCCAATGACCTCTTTGACACCTAGGGATCGTTTAATGATTCATATTTTCCTATATTGTAGCAATCCTTCACATCGAACTGGCCCCGATCCCTTTGGCTTGGAATAGATCAAACTGGACTTCATCTTCTGGCCCAGCGTTCACGGTCAAGCTTCTGTACATTTGATTTCGAAAGTCTTGTGAGCTAC
>VNWX01001216.1:0-16115 GCA_009869905.1 Ceratophysella communis
TTTTTATTGGAAAAGCTGTAGCAGCGGAAATATTTCGCATGAACCAATATCCATTTACAATCTCGTCGTTTCAGTTGCAGCTATGGTGATAAAGTTACATTGTATTCTAGTAGCGAGTAATATTCCGCTTACTCTCGACCCATTTACTCGCTATTATTAAAAACTACGTTCTACATATCAACTCTATAGAAACTAGTGAACAATATCTGTTCAGCAATACTTTTGAATTTGAAAGATGAATTCAATTCCTGAATATTCGCTGAACCGATGAATCTATGCATATCAGTTTCTGTCCTTGCCTCATCTCAGACCTACACTTCATTAATCTAAAGGGTTGAACCCTCGAATGGGTAGATATGGATAATATATCTGGCATCCTCATTAAAAATAATGATCTCTTTCTGAGGATCCTCTGACCGAACAAAGTTAGGATTTTCCAATAATTCCAGGATGACTGTGTTATTATTTGGGAGCCTGTAACTAAAGTCGTTATAAACAGGAATAATATCACGTTTAGTAGCCCAGTTGTGGATTCATAGCATTAAGCGTTACAGCTTTCAGTTTTGGTCACATCGTTCATTGGCTTCAGGTAAACAACAATTTTAGTAACGAACAAGAGCAGCCTGTTTCCGCATTCCTGTAAACAAGTATTCTTTTTCCTTGTGTGTATGTGAGTATCAGCTCTGCGCAACCGGGAGTTTTTCCTTTTGAGTTGCTACCACCTATGAAAAGAGTTCTGCTTTGGTCGCAAGTCAATAAAAACTAATCAGGCTATGACAATAAATAAAATGCCAGAAAGTGGCTCAAAGTGGAAGGAAGATATTAAGTTTCAGGCATGATTTATCCTACACATTCCTCTTTATGCTCTCAACCAAGAGGCGGATAAAAGAAATATTCATGAGCATTTTCCTGAGCCAGCCACGACGGTACGGGCAGGATGCAATCACCCTACAGTCAGCGGACAATTACGCACGTTCATTTTGGACACCAGATTGGTCGCAGTGGTCTTCAGAGTAGTAAGTAAGTACTTGTAACCCACTTACATGTTAGATTGTTCACATGCCAAGTACATGCGTTTAAATATTAAGGAATCGGAGATACCAATAATAGGTAGGAATATCTTTTACAAAACGAGGACCGCCTAATCGTCAAAGAACCTGTTTTTTGGGCTACTTTCACATTCTGCATACTTTCACCAAAATTCCGACTGGAAAGCCAAATCTCCTTCACTCGCGTCATCGTTTTTGTGTACGTGGCGGTACTCTTTCAGGTAAATGTAAGTTAAATACAAAGGATTTCTCATGGACCGGAGACGCGGCATGTTATTTATGAATCCTCTTGATACCCACCTTCTCCGTACTAATAATCCGGCACAACGGAACATGAAATTCTGAAGCCTCAACTCATTTCACGCCTGGCAGCACAGGTTGTAGGCTTTCTACTTTCACCCTAAAGCCAGGCACGCTCTACATCCCTCTTGAATTCCATTAGGAATAAATTACGTAATTCCCATGTAAAAGAAGCACAGCTATAGCAATTTACGAAGAAAATATATTGACACTCGAAATGGATTAGAGTAGTACGCATTACGGAGTAGAATTTAGAAAAGTCTCGGAATGAGGCGGAGTTGTGTAAAATCGGGCAAAAGCAGAGAAAGCGTACAATGGGCCCTGTTTAGTAGTCGACTACTTTTTGAATAAAATAGCACAATGGTATTGAACTAACGTGAAGTAAAAGTCATTTTTATTTTCACTCGATCAAAGTCGTTTCTTAATTATGACAAGTTCATATGCGTATC
Organism: Ceratophysella communis; assembly: GCA_009869905.1. NCBI lineage: Eukaryota > Metazoa > Arthropoda > Collembola > Poduromorpha > Hypogastruridae > Ceratophysella > Ceratophysella communis. The sequence continues at coordinate 1,799 of VNWX01001216.1, forward strand.
CAAGAAGCTAACAAGCTTGTCCGTACAAGCTTGGTATGCTACAATATTTTCCAAACATAAACACAGACTTCGAAATTACCAATATTGACTCTATATTTACAGGACAAGGCAGGCAGCAAGCACGTTTTATATACAAGTAGCCTAGATTAAAACCAATATTCATCTTTCATAAAAACATAAATGAATCAGTCAAATAGTAGTTAACAAGTATTATATAGAATTTCCCTCTGACCTCAAACTAATAAACATAAATTGTGTTAATATCCACTCCTCAGCCTTTTGGGTTAATTAATTATCTTCATCACAAATCACAAAATAACTGAAAGCGTATACAACAGGTTTAATACCGTCAAAAATACAAACACAAGGGCGCGAGAAGCATAGCATGGGTTCGGGGTTAGGTTAAGGTTTAAGATTAACCTGGACTAACAGGGATGAGCTGAGAAAGTGTAACACAGGGATCCACTTATTTTACAGCAGCGTAGGCTTTTGTGTCGACTACAAATACTCACCATACTAAATTGACATTTAGAAAATAAGCTCAAAACTTTTCTCATTTCCTACGATAAGAAGTTGTTACAATGTTAGAAATGAGTATTTGAAAAAGTAATATTCGTAAATCCTGCCTACTGGCTAAGAAAACTGTGTAACGTAATACAAACTCCGTAGAATCTTCTGCGAACAAGAAAGTCGAGCAAGAAAAGAGTCTGGGAACAATTTCTTTTTCTATACAATGTGTGTGTCAAAGTACAAAAGCCTTAATTTTTAGTCGTTTTGATTCACAGGGGATGTGTTGCTGGGGTCGAGTTTCTTCCGTACAAAAGAAATCTCCGAAGACGTCAACGTGATTGAGTTACCCTGGATTCTTATTCTTCCCTGTCTCTGCTCATTATTCCCTGTGGCCAGGACCACTGGGACTAGGATTCATCTTTCGATAGATTTAAGCTAGAAATTGCTTAGAAGTAGGAGGTGAAGTGGGTGAGCGCTGCAGAGGCGGAGTCCAGGCCCGACTCCTCCTGGAATTGCAAATGTCAGACCCGGGTCGGGAAAATCACAGAGTTGTTGTTGACATGACGTGGAGCAGTGTCATTGGAGTTTTCGTCTGCTGCGGGTGCCACAACGTCCACAGATTGCAGTTCGTAGACTGGGTTGAAGATGATGTTCGGAATGAGTTCAATGTCTTCTCCCTGACCCTCGCGGTGCTGGAGACGGCGGCGGGATGAGTCCACCGCCCCTGACAAGCCGGTCAGGGAGTACTCCTTGTAGAAAAGGCAGCAGGTGGCCATGCCAAGGACTATGAGGGTGCCAAGAACGATGCCTACTGCCACGACCCAGGCTCGACTGTCGAAGGAGTCCACACCCTCCAGTAAGTACTTGCCCATTTCTGTAGCGAGAGAAAGTTAGGTATTAGATATGTTCGAAGAACACACCCAAAATCGGATACTGATGCAGAATGCGGCCCGGGGGTCGACAGAGTTTCTTCTAACCTAACTCAAAATGGATATCCCTATAGTAATATTAGATTAAAAGAAACTTGGGTATGCTATTGCCAGGTCGCACACTGCTTCAGTGCCTAAAATGGTTTGAACTCTATATGGATTGGGGTTTGAAGCTTGGATTGAATTCGGTATTGTTATTTACGATATGTGTAACCTTTACACGCCTCGTAAACAATGGCTTCATTAGTGCGTTGCTAGAAAGTATAGCGCTGCTCCATTCAGACAACATTGGGTTCCGTTTGCTTTTGCCAAACAAACGAGGAACTGAAGTTGAATGAGGCGAAACATCGCGTGTCGCTTTGTAGGACTTTCACTAGTGTTATTATGCTGGTAAAGATACGAATCATATCTCCATCTGGAATCAGTGACAGTGTCTATTCTTGCGTCTGCGAAACTACAACCAATTATTCCAGCAATATCTTGAACGAGGTCTATTCTTATTACCTGTGCCAATATTAAACCACCCTTTAAGTACATACTTGAAAGTCTTTAGTGAAAGTTTGACGAGGTAATAATAAAATTTATATTCAAAAATAAGGCCCAAGTTGTTAAGGACCTTAAGCTGTGAGTAAGGTTAACGATTTGAAACCGAGCGAGTTGAAATCATGCCCACTATCATCAAGGAGAGCTTTGGAAGAAGGAACTTTCACTTTTTACTAGACAAGTCCTAGTCCTCGCCAAGTGGTTCTCAATTAAAATTGCAAATCTAATTACGCAGATCGATTTTCTGCTCGAAAGCTTGTCGTCGTAGAGCCAGCGACTGGTTAATTGGAGATTTTCAAGAAACAAATTGAATCTCATGGTTTTAGTTTGTCGAGAGGCCGTAAGTTTTGGAACAAAAACTTACTTTCTCCGTCGTACAGATTAGAGTGCACCCAGCTTCCTGGGCCGTTAGAATGAGAAAGTGTCTGCGTGAGTGCGTGCATACGTGATAGTGAAAGCTTTCATCTGCATAATGCAGATTACGCCATACGTTATGATTTAAGGCAATTCAGGAGCAGCAGGGACCACACCACGGATGGCTCACTTGCACAACTCACGGGAATAATTTATGGAAGACCCCAGCCCAGCTTTCACTCCACTCTGATATAATGGACTTGGTAATATTCCGCCAAATTCGCAAAAAGGCCTCACTCTCTATCTCATTCATTTTTTATCAATCCACTCAATGGACTCCGCACCTACCCTGCATTCAACGAGCATTGGCACAATGGGAAAATAGGTTTGAGAATGACCTGAATCATTTTTATCAATAACTTTGAGTCATGGGCTGAGGCATTTTAGCTAGAAAATAACCGCATTGCATGTCCAAAAACTGACATTCCCCCTTTCCGTTCGTGAGACGTTTCCTCTCAACCGAACAACCTACACTCAGCTAAAAAACTATTTTTTTGCAGGCTCTATAATTTCGAACAAAACTCAATAGTTTGTCTGAGTTTGCAAAATGAAAGGCCTAATGGATACCTTCAAAAATGGTGTCTGTCGACTAAAACTTACCAATTTCCTGCATGTCATAGTGTGTGGAAACTTCTAACGTTGTGCTAACACCTTTTCCCAATTGATTATTTGCCCAAAGTTCAAAAAGATACGTCGCATTTGGCAGAAGGTGAAATATGTCCATCCGTCTCTGAAAGTCAAAATAATATAATGATTTGTAAGCATGCCTTGCAAAATGCAAAATTGTTAGCAAATTGATGTACACTTACTTCTGAAGGACTAATTGGATCCGGCTTACAAAGCGTCCAATCGGAGTCACTAGAATTTTTCAGTCTGTACCGAATATGGTAATTCAAAACGGGATATCCACCGTCCTCTCCGCTGTCCCACATTATTGAGGCTAAGATGGAGGAAGGTCGGATTGTAATATTCTTCAATTCGTGCGGGGGAGCTGGAAATTCGAAAAATTCATTATACTATTTGTTTTTTTAAGATTAAGTACATTAATTCACTGGACACGGTTGAATATAGCCTGCTGGGCTGTATAGTGGTAGTATCAGGCATTGTATTGACTAGCTTAACTCGGGATATTCCGTCCGAAGACTAAGCGTCCATTTATGTCCAATCTCAGTGTTATGACGCAGCTTTAAGTGCTAAAACAACTCAATACGTGAAATAAGCCGAGATCAGCACTTACTGCGAACTTTGACTCGGAACCAAATCTTGGAATTTGAGTATGTGGAGTGTGAGGCTTTAGGTCGGGTGAAATCCCCTTCGTCCATGGGCAAATCCTCATCCGGCGGCTCATCATGACACGAATAAAGCCCTGAATCGGACTCCTTGATCTGGTTGAAGAAGAGACTTCCGTCTTCCAAAACTTGAGTATTCTTGACAATATTTGTGTCGTAGCCTGGGCGATCCCAAGTCACGGAGGAAGACGTCTGGCTGCAAGGAAGCGTGTAATTGCTTCCGATGTCGACTTGCACCAAAATGCTTTCAGACTGACCAGTAGAATGATTGTCCAGGAACATGTCCTCGTTTGTGTACGGTGCACCTACAAGAAACAAAAACGATAGCATTTTAGACGGTTCATTAATTTGCTTATCTCCGTGTTCAATCTACTAGAACAATAATATTACAAAATGAATCTCAAAATAAACCTAATAGGCACTTAACCCAAACCAGCCTTAAAATACTGTTGTAAATGAATCGAATATAATTTCAGTTTCAATTCCAGAGGAGCTAGTCACAACAAAGTGGAGTGTTCTATATTCAGCCGTGAGTTATGAGTTTATCGACCCATCTCATGCCCAGGCAATTATGAGCTTGAACTAGAATACACGACAAAACGCTCCACTCCAACGAGCGATCAACTAACAAGCCACTAGAACAGAACGAGGGATTTGAGCATACGTGTGTTTTGTAGAGTATTTGGATTTATCTAAATTTATTGCCATAATCTGAATTAATAATAGAAGCTACAATTTTGTCTCGTATATAGGATTTGTACTTTGTACTGCATACTTTTGGCAGAGTCGGAAGCAGAACCAATTCCACGTGTAAGAGTAAAAAAAAAATTCGAGAGAGAAAGTAAAGTGAAAGAAACAGAAAGCAATTTTAGTTCGTATACTCGTCCCATTCTGCCAAGTACAATACATACATAAGCAGGAGGCAGGCATTAACATTTGTTTACATTTCCCTAGCTTCCTGGTTTTCTGGCGTTTCGTCTGCGGACTTTTAGATTTTTTTTGGCACTCCAGGAAGTCCGTATGATTTTTTGTAACATTTAAATATAGAATTTCGAATCAGCCAAGGCTAAGTCGCTAAGTGCAGTTTGAAAATGGTTTTTAAACACAACGCGCTTCAAATAAATTGCTAACTAATCCATCTGACACACGTTAAGAAACCCGCCCAAGTTTTTGAAACGTGCTTTTTGATTGAAAAATGTACAGTACAAGCAAAATGACCAGGTACAGTATTTCTGTACACTGATTTTGAGTGCCGTTTGTTGTCGTGCTGACTCTGAAGCAAAGTTGAAGAGCTAAGAAGCAGAAGTTTCGTCCTCCAAATTGACACTCAAAATGAATAAATAATGAATGAGCGAGTATAGAGACACGATGGGACGACATGGTACAAAATTGCACACAGTCAACACGGAATGTCTCCTAGTTTTCTAGGTATTTACAATGGACATAGCCAATTCTAACAAACATGAGCTCAGAGTGGAATACCGTGTTCGCAAATTCTCTAAACTATTTACACGCCTTAGCGGAGAACAAAAGGGAAAGAAAACTTTCCGCTTTGTCCACCGCTCATTCAATCCTAACCCAGAGTTGAACTTTTGTTGTGAACCGTGTCAAGCCCCGTAATCACTTCTCCACCTGGGCTCTTTTCCGAGTGCCAGTGTGTGGTACTGACGGGATAATGGAATTATTCTTCTCAGTGTACTTGGAAGAGACATACGTGAGTGAGTGGGTGCCTTGACTTTTGGGGCTATGTTCCCTTGGAGTAGCACACCACTTGTCACCCGCCATGAGTCCTTTCCTGACAGTTTATCTGGGGACAATGACGTTGACGAGGTGGGTTTTAGTGTCATGAAGACGCGGTGCCGTAACGATTTTCTGCAAGGAAGATTTACATATTCACGACGACGCTCACTGCTGGGATCCTGCAAGAAGTTAGCTGGGAGCCTGATAACGTAGCGCGTGGCAAGACTCTAAAATTCGTATTTTATAACGACACGACGCAAGGATATTTTCCTTTTATATTTTATGGCTTTCAACGATACCTCTGGAATTTTATGAGTGTTTGAAAACGATTTAAATACTTATCAAAAGAGAAAGCATCTGGGTAACTGTGCATAAAGCTCAAAGGAAAATTTCTAAACAGGGACCTTTCAAGTCTGATATTATACTGTACTTTGTTGTGACATGAAAATAATCTTGCCTTTTTTTCGCTGTCAAAACATATTGGAATATCGTTCTATTTTCCAAGCTTCGGTCTTCAAAGGAGCCTTTGACATCTAATATTCTGTTGCAACCTGTCCAAACGACTTACAATGTTGTACAAGCCAATCGAAAGTACGAAGGCAATCGTAAACCGATGCACTTCGATTTCCTGGTATACCTAGCATTTCTGGTTTGTGCTTGTACCGTCGCATATTCCAAGAATAAAAATTTTGTAACCAATTTTAAAATTTAATAATTTAATTAAGTAGAGGCTCAGAAAGGTATGGACAGTGGCTACCTGATAAGTTATGATTAAGTTTGCAGGACGAATTTACCGGTTATCGAAATCTTGTGGAACGTTGTTATTAGCAGGCACACTTAACCTGAAAACACCAAACCCTGAATAGGCGGACTTTAACAAACTTCGGGCATAAAAATTAATTAGTACAATGACAATGAGAATGACTGCCAGGGTGCTTGAATTGCATAAAAGAGGGAGAGTGTTGTGAATATTCATAAAACTGTGAGCGGTACAGCTCCAGACGCCTGTTAAAACGCTCAAGAGCTGAAAAGTAAGCAAAGCTCCTGATCCTGATGCTGAACTGTATTCTGCATTATATTGAGTAACTTTAATAACCCAAGGATCCCATTAATCCTTCTTTCCGGAAATGAGTTCAAACATTGAATGACTGGCTCTGAAGAGCAAAGGTGACGGGTGATACCCGGGATTTTTCCCTGACTCGGCTTTAACTCGCTCGTCTCCCTGCCATAGGCTAAACTAGCTCAGTCACATCAAAGTGAACGTGGAACGCATTGAAATTGGAAACGGAAGAGGAAGGCAAGACAAGTTAGGCTACTTTACTTAGACGTGCCTTCTCCTTATTCCGTATACACACACACACACTGTCAAAGAAAAAGGTAAACATTGAACGATGGACTTGAGTATCAAGAGTCACTTCTGCTTAGCTTTTTCTGTATCCAACTTCCTCCCGAGAAATGTGAAAAGGGCTTTCGGCTTTTCACTTATTTAGACCTCGGCTAAGAAAAACATGCTTCATATTACAAGCTCCAGCGTGTCGTCGTCGCATGGGATACAAAAACACAAACTGGAAACAGTATTTAGAGAAACACTATAATTACTGTTGAGCTCGGCGTTCAGCTCTAGCTGGGCTTACAGCCCAGGAGCGACACAGCTTGTTGTGAAAGCTTAGAATACGAACATAATGACTCGCCTCTGGCGTGATTTTGCAATTTAAAATGTTTATTCCAGTTTTTTTTAGTATTCGTTATTCTTCGTTCGAAAACAAGTTACACCATATATAACGTTATGCTCATTTAAACAGGGAGTTATGTTTTAACCAGATCACGAACTCTTGGGATGTTTGTTCAAAGTTAAAAGCACAGCCTAATACATAGGAACAAAATGGTAAAAAGCATCTACGATCTGCTAATTGAATTTTGCGTGAACTTTCCCTGAAATTTTTTGCTCGTTTGAACCGAATTATGTAGCTCGGAGACATGTCGCTTATGTACCAAAATCTAATTAGAATTTCAAAATATTTCTACAGAAACAGCATACACATGGTTTCATATTATAGAGACTTTTCTCTTTCATGTGCGACAAAGCTCATTAGAAATACGATCCGGAACCTGAGAGCGACTTTCACCAGCTGCCATCAATGTGGCCCTGGTTACAGCGCAGCGTACGCTTCTCTGCCTCACTCAAGGCCTTAGCCTGGCTCTCGGCTCATAAAAGCGTAAGACGTGAAACCGGAAAGGTGAAAGTACACGAAACCCAAACTCGACCCAAGCTGAAACCACTAATGGGATGAGAAAAGGAAGAGAGCCCCACCATAATCCAATATTAAAAGACTAGGAAACAAAAATATCTAGAAGGCGTGGGTTAAGTTTCGGAACGTGAAAACGTGTAAATGATTGACCGGAACAGTGGAAGGCCAGCAAGATAGCCCATAGTTTCAGTCCGAGTGAAAGGAAAAAGAGCTTAGAAGAAATAAAAGGTTTCTCTAAAAACAACAAAATACACTTTACTCCAAGTAGTTTGCTATATTGCAATATATTTACCCGGAAGACCTGAGAGCGTTTCCAATAATACACGCTTAACCTACTGGGAACTCAAGGAGTGTGCGGTTCTTCGGTTTGGCTTGGCCTTTGGCACAGAAGGAAACATGAGCATAGGCATGCCTGGTATGCCGTGGTTTTTCTGGCAAAGTGGAATTATAGGGCAATTCGCAAAAAATCTAGATTACACACGCCACGCCACACGTGTACTAATAATACTTACTTCCAACATCTTGTTCGTCAGGCTTTGCAAATCTAAAAAATTACAAATATGAGGCGTTCGTTTTGTTTGGCTCATTCACCTCACGCGTAGTTTAATACCTTAAGGTCATAAAAGTTCATAGAAACAAACGCCTGAAAACACGAATTGCGTCGCTTTTCCATCTCTATAGAAAAAGGAAATTTCGTGTTACTGAAGTATAAAACTGTTCGGTTTTTATTGCAAAAGGCCAGAGTTTTTAACAGCGTTGAGAAAAAATTAATTATTTTTGTATTCTGCATACGATTTTCTAGCCTTGCCTAATAAATAATTTAGACGTCTTTATTCGAAACAATCGTCCATGCTGGTTTAACAGAATGCATCACCTCCGATATTTCAATTAAATATTGATCATCCTAAAGCATGAAAAGTAAATAATAAGGCACGGATAGACTCGCTCAGCGTCGATTAAGCGTTAAGTAAGTTGCTAGGCTAGGTTATGCAATCTCAGTGTTTGTTAAGTTGGGTGCCAGGCCAGGTGCCATTGATATTCACGAATTGGCATGCTGCGCAAATTGAGCTTCGGTGCTAAATCGACAGTGCTTAATTGGCATCGCTTAATTAACATGGACGCAAAATTGAACCGGCTTACGCTGATTCGACTGGACTAATTTCTATAATGGTTCAAACTTCAAACCGTACCCGGCAGCCATGGTATTTGTAATGTAAATTGAGTTCAGTATAAGGTTGAAGGTATCAAAAAGTCCTCTTACATTCTGTGATAAAGTAGAGGAGCGTGGTGAGGAAGAATAGAGCTTGCATATTATGCTTGATGAATTCCAGCTGCTTGAGTGTGTAAACAAAGTTTTGTGTGTCCAGAGGCCAAAGAACTTTCCCAACTGGCCAGAATTAATTTACGAGGCAGGCAAACATTAATAAAATTGCTAACGAACTGGAAACACCAAAGCAGGGCTACTCTGTCGTCCACAAGAAAAAAAGTTTTATTCTTCTCAAAGTCAAGTCAATCAATAGGACGCTGCAGCTGCATTACTCATGCCTTGACTCAACACAGCACGGAATTACCGACGAGCCCCCACACACACATGGACGCTACACGTTCACCCCAACAACGTGATCCAATTTATGATTCACAACTCCGAGCTGTACGATTATATTTTTATAGCCTTTCTGTCTACAGTTGTGTCCAGTCCAATCCACTCGACTCAAATGATCTGAATAATTAAAGCCACATGTGGTTCTGTTTCTTGTCTTGTCAAAGGTCCATTTCGTCACTTCTGCGGCTGGCTAGATACATGCAGTTGTGATGTGATAGCTGGGTGATGCAAGGACATTTGCCAGATACTTCCACAGAAGATTTCCGTACTCTAGGAAGAGACGCTCTTGTCTTGCTGGATTGCGTTNTTTCGTCACTTCTGCGCTGGCTACATGCAGTTGTGAGCTGAGTGATGCAAGGACATTTGCCAGATACTTCCACAGAAGATTTCCGTACTCTAGGAAGAGACGCTCTTGTCTTGCTGGATTGCGTTTAGTTCATCTCTGCAAATAGAGGAAAGGGAGAGAATAAAAAAAATAATTAGAGCCGAGCCTTTTTCTTCAAGTTCTTCCTCCGCGTGTTTGATTAGTTTTGAGGAGATGCTTGGGAGAGTATTAGTGTGGGGAGGTTGTTGAAATGAGTCAAGTCAACTTCTTCTGCTTCAGCTCCTCCTGATAAGACGAAGGACTCAAGTCAGTGTCAGTATAGTCGAGTGTTTGCTTAGAGACCCAACTCTCCAGAAACTTTATTAAACTCCAAGGAATCAAATGGACCATTCACTATCAGAAGCACTCGCTTACCATGCACAATGAATCCAGGAGCTTCCGCTGAATTTAATTCTAACCAAGTGCACTATTATGCCACCTCACAATTCTGGTTTTCTAGTAGCAAACAACCCTTTAAGACCTGGGTGCCTGTCAGACAATACTCTATTCGGTATAGAGAAGCCAGCCGCAAGCGGGATGGAGCTTTTTTGTGGACTGAAGCTGCTTCTGAACACGAAACACGACTGGGAGTGGAGTTGACGGGAGCAGAGAAAGCAGTCTGAAATATTATTGTGGAGGGAGGAAGGGCGAGTGGGAGCAGCAGGAGGGGAGGCAGCGTGGTGTGGAACTCGCCCGTTTCCAAAACTACGCCAGGGTATTACCAAGATTTCTCTAACCCTCCGTTTCTCTCAAGTCCACAAAAAAAATACTTTCACCCATCCCTTCCATCAGCGCCAGCATTTTTTACGGTCATTTACGTCCTGGTCCTCTCGAATTTCCTGTGACAACTTGGCTTATTGAATTTAGGATAGACGAGAAATAAATCAGTCAAGCATGCCCAGTAGTAGTGCATATGTGCTTAACCTAACCTCAATGGGTATAAACCGTCATCGATTATTTAAATTCCCATTACAGGTTTTATTCGTTGAATTCATGGCTATTTTAAGATAAACTAATCCATGCCGATTTTAGATGATCTAAACTACTCTTTTTCTACTAGTAAACTATAGGTATCCAAACTAGGTAACCCACCCCGCCCGCCTCTCTGGTACGAATGCTTCGTACATGCATTTCAAGCGGAAGTGGAAAAGCTGAAACCGAATCAGCAATTTATTTGAGCAAACCCCCGTTTATCACAGATTCCGAAACGGCCGGATGAAGCTATGTATGATACATGGAGCTGATCCATACGTTTCTCACTAGTGAAACTTCCGCTTTCAGTATTTCATAGCCGACGAAGTAAAATCTCGATTCACGATTCATCGTACTGAAATCGTACATATATAATATCGTAAATTCTTTTACGGGAACTTCGTATATTCAATTTACTTAAATGGCTGGCAATCAGAAGTGAAACATCTGAATGAATGAGTTGGAGAAATATCCACCTTTCCACATCCAAATGAAATTAAGTATTTTCACACGTATTTGAAGAAGTTCTCTGTATCTTCAATCACCAGAGCTTAAATTCTTGAGCTGAAGCTATGCAGGCGTTGTTATAAGTTACGAATTAGCAAGGGCTGCTCCGTGGCTCGGAGCTGTGGAATAATACTAGACGCATGTTATCAATTTTACTCATCCTCATCCATCACCAAAGATTTAGACGGACAAACTTTTGTCCAACCGAATAAGGGCAATAAAAATCACGCAAGAGCTTATGCCGACTTCCTTTTTCTGGATAGCCTTAAAACTCTGCTGGTATTTGTTCCTAAAATCGTTAGTTCACGAGAAAAACCAGAAACAGAAGCCCAAAAAATGGCAACCAATGCTCGATCAAAAGTCGCAATTAGCTGAGCTGGCTTAGCTAGGACAGACAAGGAACCGATAATTAAATTCGGAATAAAGTACATCGTGCCCAATTGGTTTCTCCTTGAGAGATAACCTGCTCTCTTACTTAGGAGGGCTCCTAATGGAGCTCGGCAATTCTCTGCCAAAGCCAGGCTCGACCGTGAGAAAATTTGAGCTAAGGGTCCTTCTGTGCTGTAGCTCGAACAGGACCAGGAGGATCCAATATGAGCTGGTGATGAGGCCTAAAAGGTTCTAGTCTGAGTCTTCGTAATAGGCTTAGCTGAGCTGGGACGACGGAGACCCGAAGTCCCTATGCTCCGACGGAAGGGGAAATCAGAGTGAAAGCGATAAGGGGGAAAAAGAGAGCAGAGATGTGGGCAAGGAAAAGTTCGTATTGATCTGTTGTCCTCCCTTCCAGCAGCCCCGAAGATGCCGGAAATAAGAAAACTCGCTCTCCCTCCTCCACAATCCCATTCAGAAGGCAAAAATGGAAATTGAGACACCAAGAGTCATCGCTGCAGTTGAAAAGCATGATCCATGGGATACCTGACCGTTCCAGCGGCTCAAGTGGATCTAGAGACGTAGTAACGAGGAGAAACCGCGTCTCATGTCCTGTCTCCAATCGATTAGAGCTTCGGGCATGTCGCCTCGCCTTGGATAGTGTCAATCAATATTAAGTTATTCAAAATTCAGTTTTTCCTGAAACAAGTCTGCACCATTGAAAGTACAATATTGAAGTCTTGTTCTGACACTCCCTTGATTCCACACAGGGAAGAGTCGCATATTTACATTACATTGAAAATAAACAAGGCTATACGAGCGTGCGTGCAAGTGCAATCCTCAAAATCGCACTGATCCACGGAATTAGCCAGGGTTACAAATACAATCCATTACACTCTATTGCACAGTTCTCAATTGACATGTAATCAATCGAAGCGGCTCTAACACGCGGTGAATAATTGATTCCGCGTCAATTAAGGCCTTCGGCTAAGCCCGCCTCCTCAATTCTTTATCTCAATTTGGAAAGCTGCCAATACACCGTTACACCTGCTATGCCGCTTTTGGACCATTATACCACTCGAATCAGAGAAAACATTCCCTCGAATTGAAGACACGCACAAAAGAGACGCGGAATTAATCAAAAGAGCTGACCTAATTGACGGATATTGACTGCCAACTTGCTTTTCCCAATGGAAAGGTGAAATAATATTAATGTAATTGCCTGACTTCATTCGGAATCCAGACAGAAGAACCAGATCGACGAGAGAACAGAGAAAAGCGGCTCGAAACCAAACACACGCTTTTACCTTCATTTCAGTGAAACACTCACAAGAAACTCTAGGCTTATAAAACAGAGAAGGGGAAAGCTGCCCGAGCTCCGACAAGAACCGAGGCTTTCACTCTCGAGAGCACACCAAGAAGGCACTCTAGCTTCATCCAAACAGGGTTGCCTATGCTTATCAATTGGATAGCAGCATAAGCTTAGAATAACTTTGTCAACCCAGTTTATAAGCGTACTCGTTTGTAATTAGGAATTGAGAAACCCCAAGCTTCAGCATTGCTTCTAAGTCAAAGCAGTACTGGAGTAAAACGTTCGACAATCATCGCTAACCCCAATCGCTCAGCAATAGCCTGACAAATTGAATCACCCGTGTCAATGTCCGGTAGCCTCGATCGAAACACATTAAACAGTAGTTGTCGCTGGGCACATATAATTTCGGGGGTCATTCCAGCTAGTCTCACTTTACTAAGAAACCTAATCTAATTCCACAATTTTGTACTTTCAGACAATACGACCTGTTCAACCAACCCTGAGTATTACGCAACGCTTGAAAAGCCAATGCGGTTGTTCAAGCCTCACGCCTCTTGTGTCCCTTCTGGTAGTAGTAGACCCAACAGCAGGCATGCATACAGAAGAAAGCAGGCCGGACGGGCAGAGATGAATTCTCGACTAGAATGACAATGGTCTCTTGCTCCGCAGTCAGAGAAGCGTGTTCACATAATGGGTCCAAAATCCCATTCACAGCGAGAAGAGAGAGACCCAAAGCCGAGCCCCGAAATTCGGATCGGGTCGGGACTCTGTTTTTAGCTGGCTCAGAATTTGAGGGAGGGAAGGTAGGGTTCCTTGGGTCGTTGGCGTTCCTTCACGCCACCCTCACAGTTCAAAAGCAGAGCAGAGATAAGCCGAGATAGGCTGCTGTCTCAAACCCAATCTCTCATCAATATCTCTTGCAAGAAACCCTTATAATAGCCAACTCAATTGGAAAATTCTATTTTCGCACGTTCCATTGCATTTGACTGTCTTCTCCGGCTTCTTTATTCAGCTACTATGTGGAGCTTCAAAGCATGGGGTGAATCTAATTCAGTTTTCTTCATGAACCTTTAGGAACTAAATGTAATTGAAATTTACGAGCGTCAAATGCTGCTGCAGTAAAAAATGGTGCTGAAGAAAATACCAGACGCCGGACGTAAATTCTAGTGAAAATAGCTATATAATTCCAAAATTTATATGAAATTTTGGAAATACTTCCTTGTATAGGAAATATTGGAAAACGCAGCAGCAATGAGGCGGAAAAATTGAAATAAGGCGTGCTTTATTTAAATTTCTAAAAATTAGGAATTCTTGGAGGAAGTTTCAGATGCGAACTATTCGCCTTCCCACCGAATTCGGCAAGATTCTACAGTAATATTGCCATACTGCGGCAAAAAAGCGTGTGGGTTTAGGCTAGGCTTGAACTGATACATTGAGCTGACAGAAAGCAATTTGAGATTACTTTTCTCTTTCCTTTCTCAACTTTTCGGGCTTAGAGACACTAATGAATGACGTG
>VNWX01001217.1:0-16111 GCA_009869905.1 Ceratophysella communis
AACATCTACATGGAAAAAAGAAGAGAAGGGACCACCTGGTTACTCGGCTTCGGATATTAATTAGTTCTTCACCCATTACAATACCCACTGCTACTCCGGCATGATCATTCACTCAAAAAATAAAGGATTTTCATCCCTCTTTCCACTGACTGAACTGGAGATGTGTTCATTTCATGTACAATAATGATGTGCTCATATTATTGTTTGAGACTTCAATGAGCCACTCGTCGTCGTCTACTTACATTGTTTCAAACTTCAAAGCAGCCTCACTGCACACTGAGTCGAGTGGCTTTCCTCGTGCAAATATTTCTATTGTGATTTTTCGGAACAGAAGCTGGCGAAGATTGACATAAAATGAAACATACACACGCTGGTAGCTAAAGTATGCATGAGATTAGATGTGAATTTGGAAACAAATCCCTGAATTCATCAAATTAAATATATAAAATTTATAATACAAAATCAAATAAATAAGATCCGAAAGTGCATCAATTATGGCCAACCGAAATATTTATATTTGCCGTCAAACACGTCAATATGCTAAAACTGGCCAGTATTCATTAGTTAACTACGATTTCCGCAAGTAAATCTGGTCAAAATTCGTCTATGAAGGCACCTCTGTAGATCCGCAATAAAAATAGGATTAATTATTCTTCGCCCATGATATTTGATTTCAGGGAGGGTCTCGTGCACGTCTGTTCTTTTGACGGTGCGACGATAAAGTACAGGCACTCAAGATCTGTCCGTGCCATCTGAGTTCCTGTACAATGTAAATTAGTTGAGATGAGATGAGATAAGAGTCTATTAGTGCGGCGATTGTTTGTGTGAAGATAACTAGGATAAAAGCCAAGCATCATCACATCGCTATTCAATTTTTTTCTGGTCTTCAAGAACTCGCTCGCTTCTTCATCCAAAAAAGCCTCAATCTCTCACTACACACCTCCTCGCCATCAGCATGGAGAAAATGAAGTCATTTTCGCCACCCACGATATTTTTTTGGAGCTGGCCGCAAGGCAAACCACACAAAATTTTAAAACATTCACCCTACAGCCACCCATTGTTCTTTTGCACGGTGCTTTTTTTATGTTCCGTCGTATAACCTATAACTCATGATTACGGACAAGCAGGAGGTAAGCAGGGAAATGGAAAAGGTGTTGCGTCTGTTGTAGAGATCTTGAGTTGCTCATATGTGTGTGTAAAAGTACATACTTAATACCCAGGTAAGCTTAGAGCTTTCTTACGCATAGCATCTCCGTCGGATTTCTGGAGCTTAAGATTAAAGTGTATATTTTAAGTGTAAGATTAAATGGACCCAAAAAACCGCTGCTCTGATGCGACGTGCAGACTTGTTTTGCCTTGCGGTAATGCACGTTGTACAATGAAGGCTCAATTACTTTTAATAATAAAAAGCGGAAGGGAAGCAGGAAAATTAGGTGGGCTTAGCGTAGGTAATTGAGTTTCCAAAGATAAGTAGTCGAGCTCCAAATTTATTAAAAATCAATTTTCGTGACGAAAACTGCACGCTTAAATACTATGCGTTTCTCTTGGCGTGGTCTGAAATCAAAAATATTACGAGTGAATGACGTGTAAGAACTTCCCCTGTCTAAATTGCCACTAGCCAGAAATTAAGCGTAACTAACCTAAACCTACAGAATTTAATAATCTACTATTAATTACTCTATTCTGCTAGTTCACTGACTCTTTGCCAATTGGATAAGGTCTGAAGGGAAGTAACCAGTTTTGCTGTGTGAGCTGTAGCCGTGTAGCTACTGGTCACTCATTTAATTAATTACTGGATGCCAGAATGTTTCTCAGACAGTTATGAAATTTGATTCACATAACTAGATTAAGGAATAAAACTGAAGATCAGCAAAGCTACTGCATATTTATTTACGTTAAACTTGGACATTGACATGCCGGCTTCTTGCCAGACACTTCCCAGTAAATGAACTCTAGCAGTTCAATTGCCTACTGTTTCGTATTTTACTGTCTACACCTGTAATCATAATCATGGCGATTTCTCGGTTGTTGTTGAAATAATGATCATGCCAAACAGGAGATAGAAAAAGGAACCAAAATTATGTTTGCCGATATTTATACCACACAAGAAGTGGCTGTAGTGGTGGTGGAGGAATGATTGATCGTGATTGGATTTTTTTTTGTCGGCATGCCTCAATCTCATACTAGAGGCTCTTCTGTCAATGCGTGCAGCACTCTACGTAATAATATTGGAAATAGGTTCATTTTAGTTCAGTTCAGCGTGATTAGGATTTGATTGTTGGTTATGTGTCTGTTCAGAATCGTTTTGTCTGTAGTCTATCGTCTTTGGAAAGGCTATCGAAAACTGAGGACTGGCTAGCTATGATTGAGATTTTTGTAATATGCATGCGGTAGAGGTGAGGCGAATCAAAATGGTTTGGCTAAATTCTTACGCGTAATCACTAGCCTCTGGGACCAATAAAGTCATTCCGTCCGCTTTCTTTCTGGTTCTCAGATCAAGTCTGTTCAATATTGAGCTACATTAGATAGAGTGGGCAGATCAGCCAAGAAGACGACTAGCTATGTAATTTACATGTTGGGCTTTTAAATGGGAATCACGAATTTCTTCATCCCCAAAAGCCCACACAGTGAATGGACTCATTATCTATCGTGTTTATGAACTCTGTCGCAATTTGCTGTTGCTAGGCTTTGACTAATGAGCTCGAGGTGTATGTGTGTGCACAAGTTAGCATTTAATAAATTTTCGAAGTAGCCAGCCTCTAAACGCTGTTACAAAAATTAGTAAAATTTTGTCTATAAATTTGTGTTTACTCCAATCCATGCTATTTTGCTAACCTCAAACTCAAAACAAGTACATAGACGTAAAAGCTAAAATAACCGCGTAATGACTTCGATAGGATCTACCTGTCCATCATTCTGGCTTATTTGCCATGGTTGAGTCACATTTTTACCAAATCCGTTGACAGGTTGATTTGAAAGCATGTTACATCATTTATGTAAATTTAGAGGTTTTGGGTGTAATAATAGCTTTTTGAAGAAATCATAATACGAAAAGAGGAAGATGTTGATGAGTCGACGACATTTGGTCGTAGTCCACAACAAGTCTAAGCTTTTCCCGTCTTTCACCTCAACTAATTTGTGATTCTTTTGATGCGGAGTCGACGGACATGTAGGCTCACAGCAGGAGGGATCTCAACAATAGCAGAAGAAGAGATCATGGGCACAAAACAGGAAAGAAATGAAGAAACAGGGGAATTTCAACCGCTGCCTTTGGAAAAATTAAGATGTCATTTTACTCCTTCACGCCGACTCTCCTTCCATGGTAAATCAGAGCGTAGCGACTAGCGACGAGAAAAAGGTAGGCTCTTCAGGACAAAAACTAGGAAAAATTACTTCATTTCAATTGAAAATCATCTTTTTCAAGCCTCTGGATATAACAATAACAATACGATTGACTTCTTCTGAGCTGAAACATTTTCTCTGACAAATGTATAATATTAAGATACCAACCGAGCGGGCGGCTGGCTTCGTGCTTTGAGCCAGTATTTCCTCATTAAGACATCAATTTCTGTCTGATTTGAAATTCTGGGATTTTTTATTATTCAAGAAGTTTATGGTATTTAAAAGACAAATTTTTGGTGAAAATTAATAATGTGTAATCACTAGTCACCTTGTTTATGAAACTGTTCTATCCGAAAGTTAGGTTTTACACGATATCCTAGTTTACCAAATAAACGAAACATTTGTGCTGGCAATGAAATCAAGCCTTAAAAGGCTGACGGGTCGGGTAGCATTTTGAGCTTAAAACTGCAAGTTTTGCAAGCAAGTTTCACAAGCAAGTGGCTAAATTTCATAAATTGGACTCATTTTTATTTTAAATTATTTGAATTATGATGGCTTATTTTGCCCAAATGTTCCGGTTAAACCATGCTCGATTTCCTACTAAAAACTAAAACCCATTTTAATTTACCGGACAGAACTGCTGAAACAACTAACACGAAATTATGCAGTCAATTGCCGTATTTGACTTTCTGGTACAAATGTTCCGTTACTGCTTATTAGAAATACTTGTACATAAATACGCTCAACGACTGAGCTGGGTTGTTGTCTAGTGATCATCAATTAATTAGACTCTGTGCTAACTGACAATGATTCGACTGATTTATTCCGTTCCACCTGATTTAAATTCCACTGATTTCTTATTGTTAGAAAGCAATTATTCGTGATTCTTCTTGTTACACTCAAGACAAGAATTGGAATCCTGATTTCTGAATCGCATCGAGACTTGAATGAAGATGAAAAGGTAAAATAATTAATCTGTCCATATGCTCACCGCCCATCTTCTTGTTATCATTGTTGCGCATTGTGTCCATTGTCAGGCTAAGTTTCCCCCGGACTAGTTAATCTCTGGCAGCAGCGGGATCTGATCTTATTCTTCCTCTGGTTTCCATGGACTCTTGTCTTAATTAACGCCAATGCTGCTGGTACGGGAAACTATTGCATTCCATCCCAGAAGAAAATACAGTGGCATTTATTCCAGCTTCTACAGATGTTGCGAGGGTTGTTGTCGTATTTAACAATTCGGTATGCCTCGATTTCAAGACAAGGTCTTTTCATTTATTTCAATTCAATTCTATTGAGAGTTTCCAGTGAACGCATGGCTCTCGGCGTGTCTTGTCGAGTCATCCACCTGTGGACTGGGCGGATGTGAGTCCAAACTCTCAATCAGACACTCTTTACAATGCAACAATTGATTCTAGTTAAGCCTCCAAAACTCATCTGGAATTGATTCAGATCCAATTTGAGCCGAGCTTCTCCCATTAAATACAAAGATCCTTAGAATCTATTTAGTAACAAATCAGGGTGCCTTACTGTTTCCCTTTCGCTATGGTTTAATTTCAGCTAAACGAAGCAAGTGTCAAGGTTCTGCTTGTCATCACGAATCGTTATGTAATGCTCAAAGCCAACAATTAATCAGGGTCCAGTCGGAGCATATACTGCTTTTACCGATTCTCTGGTGGACACTTGGAAATATGTATTATTTAAATAATTGGGGATTTCAGTACATAAATGTGTCAACATTTCAATTTCAAGCATTGGATTTAGTTTCATTGTAATATATTATTCCAAAACTTTTATGCATTCTTTTGATCTCTTATTATACTGAATTTTCCTAAACAACACCAAATCAGTACAGTTACAGTTGTACACTTTACGTTTAGGTACACCTATCCGTTACGTGTCCCGCATCAAGCTTAAATTAAAGTCAAAATGATCTTTACTTGGATTTGATTTTAGTTTGTTATTTTTTCGCCGCCCGGAATCCGAATTCTATTGTTTATACAATATTGTTGGCACGATACTTGTTGACACTGCCTCGATTAATAGTCCATAAAATCGATTTAGTGTATTTAATACTCATATAGGAATTGCATTTTATTAAATGGGAGTTATTGTTCTCCCACCAACTTTTTTTTTAAACATATTTAGTTAGTCATAGCGGAAATCCAAATGATTCTCGTGGATTGCAATATAATATGCATGGATTAGTAATTCAGTAATAATTTTATGACTTACAAACTTCACGAGAAAACGCCTATGCGTGGGCTCTCAGTATTTCCCATGCGTCGAATGATAACCCCATAAACATAAAACTATCGTAGAAAGGTAAGGTAAAACATTTCTGAGAAATTAAACTTTAAATTACATACTTAGAATTCTAACCCGGGTTTAGAATGAATTGTAATTAGTGTTTGGGATGGCAAGGCAGGACAATTGACAAATACAGCTGCGGATTTGTCAATTCTCAAGGCTATACTAAACCCCAATGCGACTCGTGTCTCCAATTCTACAAATTTTCAGTAGCATCAAGCCGGAATCGGAATTCCATATTTCCAGAAATACTGATTTAACGATATTCCATGTCAAGTTTCGATTTCGATTTGTTGTTAATCATTACCTAAATTCGAATTATAAGGCGTTTTGGTCAGTGAAAGCAGGTCCCACCAAATGAGCGATGGATCTGCCGTGCCCGAGTACAATTAGCTAAATAAAAGAGTTCAACTTAACTGCTCGATCATTTGTAAGAATCGATAAAAATCGAAGTGTTGTTGACATATGAAGAGCTGTCACACGCGTCAAAACCACAACTAAAACGTCTTACACCGGCTCTGAAAATGAGGCTAATTTTTAATTAAAACTGGAGAAGTATCCATTTCCGAGACGAGAATGGACACAAACCCTGGAAATATAATCCCTTGATAACGACCACGACTGTCCAGAACAGGTGCCATCCAGAATTGGCAATGACCACAATCCAGCAGTTAGTCCGGTGTCCAGTCCTGGGTTTACGGGAGGGTTGAAGAGAGAGATGCTCGTATTTTCTTACCCTTCCAGTAGTAGTGTCTCGATGTGAAAAGTGGATAATGATTACAGAGTTTTTCGTCTCTCTAATAATGAGATAAAATGAAAGTTGAAGGAGTCATTATAAACTTGGCTCGGATTGGATTACTTCCCAAGCGGAGCTACGAAATCAATGACGAGAGAGTCAATCAGCTAGCTGGAGAAAGAACTCTTGACGTGACTACTTTCTCTGTCATTGTTATCTTGCTTCCTTAAATTCCAGGAGCTCTGACACAATACTTCTTTGAAAAGCACCTAGTAGGTTTTGGTCCATTCAAGGCCAAGGTTACAAGCTGAATAAATAATATCTGCACTAAAGATAAATGAGAATTCAAAGTAGTCAATAAGGAACTATCAAATATACTCTCGCAGTAGCAGCGTTTAACGCTTTGAACAAAAATTGCTACTTTAACCGAAACTAAGAACGCGGTGTAATTTAATAAAATACTCACATTACGAAATATATTTAGTGCGCTTTAATTTGCTTTCATAAATAATTGATGTTAAAATAAGGTTTTTCTAACAGCCAAGGACCTCTTTTGGTGGTTTCAAGTTGCATGTCTGCAGTATTTGCTCGATATCAAACAGGGAAAACAAAAATACGATTGTCTGTTTTGTAAGGCTAAACCCTTGCGAATCTATGCTCTATAATTCAAAACTCGTTAGATATCGCATATAGTGAATGAGCATGTTTTCAAAAAGTTAGTAATACTGAATTTAACTCTACTTTATCTTTAGTTGATCTGGGCACTGCACTGGCCTCGCTCGATCAAAGTTTCACAAAGCTCAACAGAACAACCGTGCCATCTCAAATTGGAAAAAGAGAACATTTTCAAAGTGCAGGACAACAAAGAATGAGACGCGATATCAACGGAAGTTTGGGAAACTCGAAATCCTCCGAACCGTCCTCTCTCGACCTTTCTCGCAGCAGAAAAAGAACAATGAGGGAGAATGGAGTTCACTATATTGTTGTGTAGATGATTCTGCCTGTAGATGAGCTGAGCTAAGCCCTTCTTGGTATTGGTACTCCCCCACCCCCAACGAAACAATAGAAAACTGCAGCTTTTCTTGTATCGTTCGTTTTCTTTCGTTCAGCGCAGCGATTCAGCCAGAAGTCGTATCTATACCTAGTTGTTACTTAATTTCCCTTAATATTTAAGCTGTTCACTAGTCATAGAATATATTGCTGATTAATTAAAATTTTAAAAATCCGAGCAGTTAAATACATCATTATCCGTCTTCCATTAAAGTCCAATATTTATTAAAACAGTCAATTTAATTACAAAACCAAGCTTATAGCAGGAATTAGTTCATAATTAAAAATAGACATACCTATTTTTAAAATTTTGACACATTTCAAAATAGACCGCTCTTGAACTTTTTGATTTTGTAATCTTCATTCCCATTATCTTCAGACTCAACAAATGAGCGTTTGAGATTAACAGCCAAGGGTGGACCTTTGTAGATTGGCTCAAACTCTCGCAATTGATCCATAAAAAAGTGACTGACAGCAATTGAGACTCTCTTCTGTTGAACAAAAGATGCTGCCCGAGCCAAGGTCATGCCGTAGTGCAGCATCAAGTACCCAACAATGAGAGCGGCAGATCGATTATTTCCAGAATTTCCATGGATCAAAACTCTTCCTCCCGAATTCAAAAATTGTTCCAAAAAAGCACTGACCTTTTTGACTTGAGGAACAATGTTATCCAATGGAGTATTGCAGAACTCCACAATAGCATAACTGAAATGCTCAAGATGATTTGCTTGGATGAATTGTCTCTCGATGACATCGCGAACACAGATCACGTGGGTTAACCCGTGAGCTTTCATTGACGTCAAGCATGCCTTCGTTGCAGACGCGTATGGTCCAAGAAACAAGTTCGGAATGATTTCTTGAAACGTTTGACGCATGTTAGCGGACTCATAAAATTCCATGCCTTGTAAGGACGGGTAGATCGGCATTTTGTAGGTCAAAGCCAGACTCATGTCCATAGGCGAAGGCGAATCGTCACAAGATTCCATTCTACTGTTACTGAATCTAAAAACAAACGAAAATATAATTTCAAGATTGTTACTCCGACACAAACTTTCGCATTTATTGTGTATTTTTGACTAGTTTAAAGTCAATAATGAAAATACAATCAGTTTCACAAATACGGTATATCTATTTACCGTAGCTGTTTGTTGAGTTTTCACGACTGACGACCTCGATCACGTCCTGAATTGAGGCGATGACCCGAACAGAATCGGAGCAAATGGTGTCTCTGAAATAAAATATTATTGGTCTTATTACTCTACGTTTCATGATAGTTTTTTATTTTACATAATATGACTGATGCGTTTCGCGCTTTAGACCGCTAAGATGTTACTTGATTACGATTTCAAGATACCCGTCGCGCCGTCGCGTAGTAAGTTTTGAAAGCAATAGCGCGTGTTCCTCTGCGCTGGTACAGTTGGCGTTACCGAGTCTTGCGTTTCATCATATGTTTAGGTCAACTTGTGTACACCAGGGGCTAACCTTTATAATCCCTGTATCGCGCGACAAACGAAATGAGACACTTACCAATACAAAAATTCCTGTTTGACCTGAAGGGCTCTCTCTACAGCAGACTTTGTCAAGGTCAATCTTGCAGCAAATACCGAATGACCTTAGGTAGATATGTAGCGGGCTTTGAGTGGCTTTTTTACCTGCTTGACACTCGGTTGGACTTGTCTGGCGCGGCGTGGCGGCTGACGGCGACCGGGTATGAAATACGCGGAGTCGGGAAACAGCGCATGAAATAGTGAATAGACGCGGTCTGGAAACCACTAGTGTAAGTATTGAAAGCAGTACCGTGTTTCTCTGGTACAGTTGGCGTTACCGAGTCTTGCGTTTCATCATAATGTTTAGGTGCCATGGGTCAACTTGTGACTTGTGTACCCGGAACATACGGGCTAAGCTTTAATCTCTCTATATCGCGCGACAAACGAAATTGAGGCAATTACCAATACCAAAATTCGTCTTTGACCTGAAGGGCGCTCTTAACGGCAGAGTTTGTCAAGGTCAACCTTGCAGCAAATACCGAATGACCTTAGGCAGACGTGTGGCGGGCTTTGAGTAGCTGTACTTTACCTACTTGACACTCGACTGGACTTGTCCGGCGTGGGTGGCGGCGTGGCGTGGCGACCGGGTATGAAATACGCGGAGTCAGGAACCAGCGCATGAAATAGACGCTGTCTAGAAACCGGAACCTCGAAATCGTTTACTTATTCGCTTAGGTCAATTTCAATTTCCTCAGCACGATGTCAACTTTTTTTTAACAAAACAAAATTTAGCTTGTTACAGATTAAATTATATTAAAAATGAAAGTATTGCTAGACTCTAAAACCTTATTAATTTTTTTCTATGATATAAAGGAA
The DNA here is from genome assembly GCA_009869905.1 of Ceratophysella communis. Classification (NCBI taxonomy): domain Eukaryota; kingdom Metazoa; phylum Arthropoda; class Collembola; order Poduromorpha; family Hypogastruridae; genus Ceratophysella; species Ceratophysella communis. The sequence goes on from VNWX01001217.1 coordinate 9,802, forward strand.
ATTTTGAGTAAATAAAATTTGATGAATCAGGTATTGCATGCAAATATTTTATATGTAAATATGAGGTCGGGTGTCGGGTTATAATTATAATTGTAGTACCTTGGCTCTTGGAGTATAGCTGAAGTCAATTCGATAGTTGTTTGGTGCTGTTTGAAGCTTAATGGCAAATGCAAAGGTTTATTGAAGATTTCGAAGTAGTTCCAGACTCCGTGTAATAATAGCCCAAGCTTCGAGGGTGGGTGGACGGACCCAGTAACAGGACTATTCTTTTTGTGCCAAATGCAGTTCTATTTATTGACAAGTTGGTAACGAAGTACTTTTAAATCTTATGCAGTCCACATTACTCCGGCAGTTAGATTACGCAATCGTACCTCGTAACAAGCCACGCTCATATCAAATTTCGAATTTAGTTTTAAAACGAAATAAGAAACAGAACAATAAAGAAAAGTCTCAGCCACCCTCCCGTGTACCAAGAAATAGAACTTGTTTCATTAGAATAGGATTTTATGACTGTATTAAAGATAATAATAAATATTTAAAAATGTAATTACTCAGAAGCCCTCTCCCTCGTTGCATTTTTATTACTCCTAAGAATTGTGCATGTACGCGATAGTCAATAATGCAAACCGATTGCAAATAGATAATATGACACCGACGGAGCCCAACACTGGGTAATTCACGTAGATAAGCTTCAATCATGTTAGTAATGTTGGGTTTTTGAATACAGCCAAAGGCCAAGAGAGCGCCTAATTGAACCTAAAAAACATTGAACGGTCCTTTGCATTTGTATCTAGAATTGGCATCAATGATTTAGTCAAATTCAGCGTCAGCCATTGGCTCCAAGAACAGAAACTGTCACGACTAAATTAATATCCGTTAACCTTTCATTTCCAAATGATTCATAGCTCCCTGTCGCTTTTAGACGGAGAGGCGTTAGGGAAATGAATATTAATTGCTTGAACTCTTGAATCCGGAGAGAGAAAAGGCTTATAGAGAGTGAAAGTGAGGTTGGAGAAATGAATAGTGACTTTAAGACTCCACAAAAAGACCTGAGCTTTCTCTGGCCTCTTTTTAATCCTGACGCCTGGCTTGACTCAAGCCTAGCTTCTTGGCCCTAAAGAATTCGCAGAGGAGCTCGAGTCAGAACTAGGAAACAAAAGTTAAGTGAAAGCCTTGGAGTCGTCGCTGCCTTTCGTAAAGCATTTTGGAAGCTGGGCAGATGAGAAGAGTCCTGAAGGGAAGAACTAATTAAAAATTTACAACGATACTTAACTCTAATTGAAAAGCTGGTATTCATGTGAGATTTTCTCTACACAATTCCCTCTTTGGGGTCTCAACAGGGCACGCAAATAGACCTTCCTCAGCGATAAATTACCCTGATGCCTCTTTTCCAAATTGCGTATGCTTGTGCTACGTCCTTAATTGTATAGTCAGTGGAATATATATTTTTATACTTTCATTGTGCATTTGATTGGTATATACAAAAGAATTAGCAGCTTGAAATTTGGATGCCCTGGCCCCATGCCTCTATTCAAAATATAGCCTTATCCCCGCAGGCTTCTAGACCGAAAGTGTGCTTGCAAACTTCACGTGGTATTGTAAATTGAGCTCTGAAGTGGTTTATTGTCCTTTTTTCTAAGTATTTCAGCCTGGTACTCGGAGAGTTCATATGACACCAGCGCCAAGCACCAGAGGTTTTATCGATTAATGTATTTTACTGGCTATTGACATTGATAATGATATTCTGGCTGAACACATTGAATTGAAGCATCAATGTGCTAATGTATGGTATGGGCATGTGGCACGCTACTGGCTTATCGGACGAAAGATTAGGACTGTCACAAGCCACAAGCGTTACTTTAGTACTTCCACGTGAAATAATCAATTGACTGACCGTAAAATAAAGTATAAATTGAGTGTTTTCTGGTTAAATTAAAACCCTGCTGTCAAATCTGCCCTCTGCTCTGCAAACAGTGTTAAAATATATTTTCGTAGAGTAAAAATTATTTTTGATTTCTCTTTTCAACTGGCTACAAAATGGAAGCCCTAAGTTTTTTAAATAAATCTGATTTGGAGAAACTAATCGAGGAACCCATTAGTTCGCTTGTGGTCAAGGAAGGATCCAAGGTAAATCTGCATACAATTCATCAGTGTATAAATCAATGGAACGAATGATGTTCAATAATTTAAATTTTTGATAATTATCAGAAAGGAGACAATGTCGCTGGAGAGCTCCATGCCTTGGAAATCAAAACCCTTTCCGGCAAAATACTTAATTTACTCTACAAAGTCTGCCCTGAAGGTAACCCTTTCCTGAGAGAATACTTGATTGGGCAACGGGTTTTTAATATAGAAATTCAGATGTATACCAAAATCCGTTGTATGCTGGAAGGCCTCTTAAAATCCCGCACGGGCACGGAAATCGAGCTTCCGTTTCCAAAATACTACGGAGGGCTCTGTGACGGTCAAAACGACTTTATTTGTCTGGAAGACCTCCGCCCTGAAGGTTATATCATGCCGGACAAATTCAAAGCCCTGAACTTGCCACAAGTAGATTTGGCTATGCAAGAACTCGCTCAGTTCCATGCCTTCACATACTTCCTAATAAGACAGCACGGAGAGGTCATATTCGAAGACGAGAGCCTCCATCAATACACCAGGAACATGTTTACCGATCCGCAAATGCTACCAATGATTACTGCAATGTTTACCGGGGCCGTGGAGATAGCCATAAGGGTTCTTAGTAAAACGAAACCTGAATTAGCTGAGAAGTACAAGACGCTAGCAGGCGACGCTGCCAGCATCATGAAGCTGGTCAGCCAAATCTCCAATGGTACAGACAGCAAGTACTTCCCAGTGATCATACACGGGGACTTCTGGTGCAACAACATCCTCTATAAATACAGCGATTCAGACGAAATGAAGCCAACCGGGATTCGTTTAGTGGATTTCCAACTATCTCGACGTGGGAACATCTTTGAAGAACTGCAGTATTTCATTTTCACAAGCACCACCCCCAGCTTTCGTAAGGAACACTTACCGCGCGTCCTGGATACCTACTATACTTCATTCATTGAGTCGTTGAGCTTGGTCAAATGCCCTAAGCCGCTAAATTTCACTAAGGGATTCTTAATCGACAATTTCTATGAGACCTATCAACCCGCCGTCTGCTTTCTTGCCCACGCTATTCCATTACAGTTGGGTCAGCCACAAGAGCCCAGCACAGAAGTACCTGCCGGGCCAGAAGACATGATTCGAATGCTTCAGGAAGACATGGTGAAACAATGGGAACAGAGCCCCAGAGCAATTCAGCGCATGGAAAGCATTTTTCAGGAAATGGTGGACTTGAAATTAATGTAAAAACTGTATCGGAAAAAAATATTATCGTTTTTGTGCAAAATAATTTCCGTATTTTTTCCTTGATGCATAAATATTATATATTATTTAAAATTGAATAAACTACGCCTAAAATTTGATAAAAACCACTGACGGCGTGGCTGAGAGGAATAGGCCGAGGCAAGCTGAAAAGCGTGAGTGCGTCATTTCCATCTTTATTGTCTCAATGATTTTCCGTGTATTTTTGAAGCTTCGATAAACGGAACGCACAATTTAGTCGAAGACGAAGGTTTTACACCGGTTTCCGAATCTAGTAATGTAAATGCCACCATGATAGTCCTAATGAGTCAGCTTCATATTTACCTTATAAATAAGACCATACATTTAGCAAATGAAGCTTTAAATTGGCACATATTTTTTAGTAGTGCTACTGTAGATAGAGTCGAAACTGTATCGTTTATCAACTGTATCGGTATTCTCGGTCAAAAAACCACAAAATAGCAATGATACCTGTAAGTACCTGGAACTCAATTTTTTTAGCCTTTCGATTTGAAATTGTTCTCAATGACATTAAACTTAAAAGTCACGTCTACGGGGAGGGTCAGAGAGCGATTGGGAAAATCATCTGTAAGACGCTGGTTGCTGGCTGGACATGAACCCTTCAGGTCTGGATAATAATACTCATAAGATGAGAGCGATCTTTGGGGACTGCGTTGTCGTCGTCGTCCATCGTCGTCGAGACGAGCTAGTAGATATAATGCAGTAAAATAGTTGTGTATTATTTAGACGCATAAGTGGCGGTGTGGTTGAGCTGGCCTTGTCCCTGAAGTGGACGAGAGAGAGGGGCAAGGAATGATGGAGGGAGGACTAGGGCTGGATGACAAACCCAGTACCTTCGAATCCAATGAAAATAAACATAATTAGAGCTTTGAGATCGCGTGATCCATTACAATAAACGATTTTCTTCCTTCTACGAAAGTAATTTGTTGAAAAGAGACAGTATAAAGACCCATTTTTGTCCCAAATTACTTTTATAAAGAGTCGACGAGAACACAAAGAGACCAAATGCGCAGGTTGAGCGTTTCAAAAACTCTTGCCTTTTACTGTAACATTACTACAGTTTGACTCAAGTCGTTTCGTCAAAACGATCGTCTTTCAGCTCGTTTCCCAGGAGAATGACCACTGAACCTATCTAATCTATGCAACTCACAGCTAAATACTTAAATAAAATATATGGCTTAAACCCGCTTCAAAGTTTTTGATACATGTTAAATTACTTAAATGTTTAATATTCGGTACTTCAATTCAATTTTAATTTTGTTAACACGAATTCTTTTTTTTTAAATAGTGCTGACTTAGGTACGTATCAACAACTGCAAAAATCTGTATCTTTTCTTAAGAAACTATTGTTGCCTTTTCAATTGAAATTTTACGTGTCCACCATAGTATAGATGCACAATATAACACACGGTACCTGCTTCATATCCGTGTTCCATTCATTAAATATTATTAGGCTATTCCAGCCCAGACTTTCAACACCAAAAACAATAGTAATTTTGTTTGTCTGGCCTTTATGAGCAATTGCTACCTGGGAGTCGGCTGTGCAGACAGGTATTGACTCGGACTTGGTGATAATTTGATGGACGTAATAACATATTAGACGAAAAGGTCAGTTTGCGTTTTTCCAAATCCTCAACGACGCGCCGTGTGGGTCGGAAGTTTCATTCATAGATTCGGCTTCACCTCTCTTGTTATTATGGCTTTTCGCTGGAAAATAATGTTTTCGTTGAAACAATTCCTTATCCGGGTACTACGCGAAGGGAAAATGTTACATTTTACAAACTGAAATTGGTACTGGTAAAGCTTTGCAGCAAAATAAGGCAAATAGTAGCCAAGCGTTTGCTCTCCGGATGCTGCTCTTGTTCGTCTTGAAAGGGAAAAATTATACTTCAGAGAATACGAGATTTTTGAAGACGCTCAAGTGAATCAAAGTAACAAATGAGCCTTGTCAAAGATTTAATAGTTACTCTGAATCTTGTTGATACGAGAAACGAGGCACGATTTCGGCTACAGCTTTTTTAAAAGTGCGTTGAAATGCTTTGCATAGCCAGCCTACAAAATACATACAGAAAAATCAGAGGGTTAACACAGGTTTATCAATAATTCTATAGAGCTTATTATTTTATTAAATTCTCGCATTCTTCCAGATACGCTATACGTTTGCATGATGAAAGTTCAAAATCATATACTAACAGTTTATGAGTGATATGCAAGAGTTTTACTCTTATTCGTTTGAATTTTCTTCGGGGACGCTTCGGATTTTCAAGATTTGAACGTTTTCTTGAACAGTCGTAATAGTCTCTTGCAGGTCTCGTGTCATTTTGTATAACTACATGTTCTGTTCTGACATTGGTAGAAAATCTCGTGAGATATAGCTGCAACTAGCCAGCTTTGCGCAATTTATATTTTGAAAATACTTTTAAATCGCATTGTTTACAGTAGATTTTTTTCAAAGTTAGCTATATTTAATATCAAGAATATTTAGACCATTCTAGGAATAGGCCATTGAAATTCAAAGCGTACGGCGATCTCTACTCACAATAAGCCATTTCCCGTATTTCATTGTAATAAGCGGACTGCAGTTGAAATAATTCATTTTCAAAGGATGTTCAAGAGCTCAATGTGTTCAAGTAAATTAAAACGCTGATATATGTAATTAAGATTATTAGCCAAGACCCAGAGCTATAAGAATGGCGTTCACATGCTGTGTGTAATTGGTTTGGAGCGAGAGGGCGAGCGAGCGAGCGTGGAAAGATTCGCATTTGCCAGAAGACAAGAACAAATGGGTGAGGAGCATAGATGGGCCTATGGACCAGCACACCACACCACACCACACCTTGGCACACCACACCACTCCCACACCACACCACACCACACCTTGGCCTTCCTCACCACACCACACCACACCACACGT
>VNWX01001218.1:0-16091 GCA_009869905.1 Ceratophysella communis
AAAAAACTCCTCTCTCATTCCACATGTTATTCACATCTATTTATTCAATTTTGATTCCATTGTTATTTCGTGATAATCAGGCTTCTGATTAAAAGACTGATACTGAGCCCTTATATGGCAGCCTCGGGTATAATAAAACCGTTCAAAATGAATGGTAATAAAAATTTGAATTGAACCCCTACACATACAAACAACTAAAAAATCCAGCACTACTACTAGACTTGACTTCTGAGCAAACAGACAAGGTACTTAATATTTTCCAAAGAAAAGGAACTTATTATTCCACTTTTATGACTAATACTGAATGAGCTTCTCTCGAGATACTTGAAACTTCAAAGATGTTAGCCTCTTCAAATAAAGGTAGAGGCTGCTGAGGACGAAGGATTACCACATGCTAGAACACAAGAAGAGTGAGTACACAGAAGGACGTCTTTTTTAGATGCGCCGGCAAAACCGACCTTCATTGACAGTTGTTAAATAAAATCAATACGCATGACCTAATTACTAGTCATAACATTGCCTTTGTCTTTGTTGTTGTTGCTTACAAGCGTCAAATTCTAAGAGACAAACCCCGTCTACACGTCCAGACTAGACAAGAACGCTTCGCTAATATACTAAAATAGGCGTAATCAGAGGGAGTGAGACAGTCAAGTGACACCACATCAAGTTTAATTGTGTGACAATACCCTTCTCTCACTCTTGTTTTTTTAGAGCTTTGAGCTTGAGTCTTTGCCAGAAACAATACCTGAGATATTTTTTTTTGCGTCAGTCTTTCCTTCTACGTCCCGCCTCCGTCGGATGAATAAAAAAAACTCTTTTGTTTCCCTGTCCTCAACAAGAGCGTTTCAGATGACAGGACTGAGTTGACTTAAGCTTCATGCTAAATGCCCGCCTCGTCTATTCCACCACTTTCCCACGACCGTGAGTTCGTTAGAAGCTTCAATGTCACCCTTGGATTGGACAGCTCTGTGCTAACACTTCTTGTGGACAAAAGTTCTAGTAGCGCTGGGGCTGTCATGATGATGCAATAGGCCCTGTCTCGTTGGCTACAGAACAAAAGTATTGGCTTGACAAGATAAATGGTGATAATGAGGAGCCATTGTGCTGTCAACCTATAAATTGTTAAATAGCGCTCCGACGCTCTGTCTGTGATGAAACGCAGCTCAGCGCGGACTCATTACAAGGAGTTACAAGGACTACCGTCGGTGTGTCTGTGTGTGGGAAACACACAGGGAAAAGACGATTTTGCCGCCCGAGAGTAAAAAGTCTAGAAAAGCGTACATTAAATCCATGATGGCGGAGCCGAGAAGAAGATGAGCCATAGCTGAGAAGCGCATAGCCTCGTTTTACATGAGCAAATTCAGCCAAAAAACTATTTCGAATCCCTTGGCCAATAAACCATGAACTGTAAATATATTTATTAGGCATGTATGTAGGAGTAGGGCTTGGAATTCCGTTCTGCCACCATAAAATGGCTGTCGCCGTAAAGTACCGGAAGCCACAAACTTCATTTAATCAAGGGAGCTAGCTCTCAGGCCCATTTTCAGTGGGAAGACACTGGTGGTGATACATATTATTAGGCTGCTGTGCCTACGAGACAACAGCAATAATCAGGAACTAACTCTGCAAACACTCACTTAAGAGCCGTGCTGCTGGGACAGAAACACAAAGTGTCGTCCTATGAATGAGACACGTCCGTGAAGATGTTCCCACTATCCGGAAAGATCAAAAGAAAATCCCCGTCACCGTCAGCACTTGAAGCAGAAGTACAGAGCGAGGTATTCTTTTTTGGTTGAAGTTAATTAGACATAAGACAACAAGAGGGGGTTTCAGAAGTCCCGACAGCTCTGTTGCGAGTGCTGATGCCCTGTATTGCATGGCGGGACTAGGCGTCCTTGCAATCCGATATATCCACTTTTCCTGGCTTGAGAAAAACGGGCCGACGCCACTTGTGCCTCCTTGTACAAACAGAGAATCCTCTCACTCAGAAGCCCGACCCCCAAGTTTGTCTCTTCCGAGTCCCGGTCACTTAACACGACCATTAACATGAAGAACCCTGCTCAATTAGACCTGCTCTTTGCTCAATAAGTCCTCATAACCTGCGTTGTCGTCCGTTCGGAGATGAGAAGAGGACGGGAGGCTGAGGCTGTTTAGGTCTCCCGAGAGAAAACCGCCTTGTTCTACTCATTAAGCCTCTGTCTCCACGCCAGTTTACACACCACAACAGTTTTGAGAACTTTCTCAATCATCCGTGACGAGAGGAAGAGACCGCATTTGGTGTCTTTCCATTGGCAGACTTTTTTAAAACGATTCCGTATGTAGAACACGGTCATAAACATGTCGGCTCCGTGTGTCTCCTCCACAGTCCCCCATCACCAATCAACCCGCCATCATTTTGTCAGGTGCCGTCTCTCAAGTTTCCTCTTCTCATTCATCAACCGAGAACTTCGGCCTGCCTTCCTAATTCACCGTCCTGCAGCAGAGCTCAAGAAGGCCTACAAAGGCCCCTCCAAACAGGAAACAAAAATACCGTCGTACTGCTCGCTGAGCTCGCCTGGACTGCTCGGATAAAATTTATTCATCCGCTATAAGATGCTACGCACTACAATGGTCGAATATAGCTATAACTCTTAAGACTATTACAGCTTGTCTGAAGTCAATATCGAGGTTACCGTTTTTCTTAAGACATATCGTCGCTTCCAAACTTTAATATCTGCATCGACTGCCTGGTAGCTAGTAGGCTACAACCCCGATTCTCTAGTGTTTCCTGTTATGATACGGAGCATATTCGGAAGGCGAAAGCCATTACTGGCTGCTGGCTTGAAATAAAATGATACATCGGGACATGAAGCTCAATTAGCCGCAAAGCCTCTTTGCACATTAATTCTCGTTCCCTAGTTACATGGAGCAGAGCGAAGCAAAGGTTTGCCTGCACACAAGAAATGGTGAAAGGATTTGTTTTAAAAAGCAGTCCATCCAGTCAGGAAAAGAGTGATTCCCGTGAGGGGTCTGGGCTTGTTCCAGCCCCCAAATTAAAACCTGCCTCGTACACGGTGTGATTGTGAATTGAGATAGAGACATCGAGCTCAACGTATTACAAGAAAACAAACAAACAACGTTTGAGGGGAAATTGAATGGAGAGAATATCCGCTCAAGCTGGAGCATAAGCTCGAGAAAGCAGCTTACTGGTGACTATTACGATCATTATAATTACCAAGACCCATCCAAGTAATCCAAAATCCCTGAAGTGAGGGTCAGCCCTACTATGTATGCTTATCCACTGTCCAGCCGCATGGTGGAAAGCCTGTCTACTCTCCCACCTCTGACCCTCCAGAGCAGGGGTACACCTTTCAAAACAAATAATTAAAATCCCAACGGATTAAATTGGTGTGCGCGGAGAAGACGCTCCTTCTTTGCCCAGACTCCAGACCACATGTGTGCACAGTTTATGTTTGTGTATCCAGAACATGACATGACATGACACCGAGTAATACTTACTTAATAAAGCCCATTATGAACTCTCTGTCAGGAACTACAGCCTTTGCATCACTCTCCTTCACTGTACTGGTCAATCAAAACATGAACGTCAGAGCTACACCTTATTAGTGCAAAGCACGGGTCTGCTATAAACGCTCGGAGCTCGGAAGTTACATGTATAGCCATAGAATTCTAAGCCAGATTTGGTAAACAGTGGGATGACCCTCTTGTCTTCCGAGTCAGTACCTTACGCTTCTTTTGGAAGTTTGAAGTGTAATATTTAATTAAATAGATGAATGAACGCTTGCATTCTGAACTAGGTTAGGAAATCTATTAGGCAGGGCCAGAGAAGATGCATTCAATGAGGACATGATTCCGCTCCTTCGGATTCCAGTTAACGTACTAGAATCTGTGTGTGATATCTCAAGAAGAAAAATCAGGCTTTGGTAACTTAAGCCGCTTCTAATAAGAGATAACCGAGGCCCGATTACGAGAGACCGAGAGACCCCATTCTCAGGACAGACTTCTTTCCGTATTATGCCCAATGCGCCGAGACCCCATATGGAACATGCATATCAGGCATACGTCCGTTTGGGGTCGTAGTTTAGGGAAGAGATAACTAAAAATTGTATTTTAATAGGTTGAAAAGGTTAACACTGACTTTTTCTCCCGTTTCCCAGCTCCAGTGTCTCGAAATCCTTTGGCGAATGGGTTGTTATCAATTTTCAGTTGTGTTATCTGAAAAACAGAAGACATAAAATGAATAAAATTAAGTAAAACAGAAGCATCCTTTGCTCTAATGATCCGCAGAGTGAGTAGACCGCAGTCAAATCTCGGTCATTAAAAGCAGAGTCCCAGACTCAAAGGGTCCGAATGTCCTGGATTTCATATCATACTATGAACTGTCAGACCAACTGACGCAATGACAGGTCAATGTGTTTACCTTTTCATTTTGGTAAGCAGTCACAGCTATAAACTCCGTTTCTTTGAAGACATAGGTTCGAAACGTGGAGTAGGGTAGTTTGAGAATATCATTGGCTCGCACGAGGTGAAATCGAGGCTGGTACTTGTGCATCGAGTTGAGAATCGTCTAAACAAAAACAAAAACAATCAATGTAATTTACGTCATTCCAATGGATTGTGGATAAAGGCCAAAGACGAACAAAACTGACACACATGGACATTCGCAGAGTTTCATGCACGAGGGGATAAGCTAACTCAGGACAACTTAAGAGCGGCATAACTAACCGCCACTTTGGCCTGTGCTGGAAATTTAGCATTAATTGCTCATTCCTACGAACAAAGCATGCTTAAGAAATTCAAAAACAATTCACAATATGATTGACTAAATTGCTTGCTAGGATAGTGCAGCCAATTAAACGAGATAATTTTATTGTTTGTTTTGAGCTTTGGTTTAGTCAATACAACCTGGATTAACACTTCACACTCTTATTTGTATGACGTGTTCGATGATTAAAGTGAAGCAAAGAATAGGCTCGACATAAAAACAGGCTTTGAGTAGCACTATTCTAAGAAGAAAAAACGAGCTTCATTTCATTCCACGCTTTTATTACATAAAATTAAATTAGACCTGCAGTAAGTAATAGATATACCACAGGAATACCTTGGATATATCACTATATCTGCTACATCTAGACTAAAGATAAGTACTGCATACACATATCCACAAGGCAAAGGAATAAAAAACAGGAAAAAAACTGCGACTGGCTTTTTACGGTGATCGTTTATCCAAGTGAGCGATTCTTTGGTCTAGGAAAGAATCACGTCTATAGACGCTCTTGAATGGCAAAACCGAAGCTAATGATAACCTCCAACTCGTAGAGAATACCAATGGAGGAGAACGTGCGCCTTCATATGACAATGATGATGATGATGATGATGAGGCTGAGTTGATACTCAAAAGAGAAAAAAAAGCTCAATGGTCCAGCGTCTCTGGATTCGAGATGGATGGTACAGAGCGTCAAAAAACCATAAAATAAAAGTCCGAAACATTTTTAGCTCCTGGTCCTTTTTACGTTGCTTTAAAGAATGGACCATTGGGACGTGGGCTGCCTACGCAATCCACTCCATCAATGTTCGTAAGAGAGATCCTATCTTCACTCGTAATAACCATTGCAATTCTTGAGTCGTGTCACAAGGGGTAAAACAGCCCAGCAGAGTTCAGTTCCAATCAGTATTCGGCAACCGTTTCGAAATTCATCCAGTCACTGGTTCCTTTGTTCCGGCTTGCTCAAAAAAACCTCAATAAAGAACATGGTCTCAAATTATAGTCAGAGTCCAGTCTTTATGCCGCCCATTAGACTGACCTCTACAAATGCCTCTCTCTCGCACTACAGCATCTCGCGGTGAACCAATTGTTTCACCCCGACCACACGCCCCTAAAAATTAGCATGGAGCACATGTCCGTCCACTCCTATGTATAAATATGAATGAGACTAATCATCACCTCCAAACGTGTTACTTACATTAGAGGAGGGGTGTGCATAGGTGCGGCTACTGTTACAATTTTGTAGCCCACAGACGGACGGACAGCTCAGAGAGCAGAGGAAGCGAGGACTTGGGATTTGAAATGGGAGCCACAGAGAAAGGACATTGGTATTCTAGAAAAGGAAGGTGGCCGTATAACTCATGCAATCATTCCTTGCAATTTGCATTTTATATCAAATCAAGTTGGGTTACGTGAGGTCTCGGTTTACTCAAGATTAGTCACTATCAGAGAGAAGAAAAGAAAGGGGAAAAATCCACAAATACGCCCATTAATTAAAAGTATACACCGTGGAAATGGAAGGGAAAAACTAGGCACGCAATCCTTCTCTCCCTTCTTCTGGCTAGTAGGCTTGCCTGCCTCTTTTCTGTCTGTCCATCCGAAAAATGAATGTTGGAGACAAAACTTTAAAGAAATCCAATTCCAAGCTCTTGCATGCACTGCTCAATTGCTGACTGCCGAAGGCTTCTTCGTCCAAAAGTTCAAAATTACTCAAGCCATAAGCTTCTAGCAATGCATCGGAAATCGCAACAGAAAGAAACGTGCAAATAATTTGCTAACCAAACACAACGTTAATTCCACGCAACCTTAAGATTTAGATACTGAGAATAGTTACCTCAAATAGCTAACATCAAAGTACGGTGCAAAGTATAATTGGATGGACGTAACTAATACACGCTCAAAAGAATGCCTTCAAGAAAGAACTGCAATGCAAACACTGCATCGGGTCGCAATAATAAAAGCGCCTGGAACCGTCACTTCTGCACTACTTTGAACTTTGGCTATGAGTTTACAACAGCAAAGAGAGTTGAGCGCAAAGGGAGGGAAGTGACAAGTGACGACCCCAAGCACGCACGAACTCTATAATTTAGAAAAAACGGAGTAATGCAAATAATAGTGTGTCTGGGATGGAGACAACAAGCAACCAGAAATTGACGGAATCATTTATTCAATTTTCTGACACTCGGGCTTCCCAACTCAGGGCTTGCGGATTCATCGACATAAACAATGCATGGCAACTTGGTGTAATAGAATTACTGATTTCAACCACGTCCCATCCCATAAACATTTCCCCAATTGTCAGTCACAGACAGATGGATGGATTCTTGCCTGCCTGCCTGCCAACAAACGTGAGCGGGATGAGGAAGATTTGGAGATGCAGTCTCCTTTCCGTTAATAATAACCTCAAGTGAGTGCGGAAGAATGACATCCCGCAAGCCAGAGCACAATGAACAATGGCTCTCATTTAAAAAGGAAGAGTTACATGTGAATTCAATAAGTCGTTCTCTAAACTTCCTAATTATCTCAACATCCCGAGTCTCTGCTCTTTGGTCGCCATTTTGGTCTGGGAACCAAATAAATGGTCTCTGTGGACTCGCGAGGCGGCTGGTTATGAAGATTATTCATTCCTGCTGGCGTCCTGAGCGGAGTCAGCGGCACAGCGGGTGAAAATGAGTTATAGTTGAAGCGGCGCGAGACAAGGAGCTCTCTGTGCTCCGGAGCCTGTAGACTCTGGATGTGGGGGAAGGCGGGATGGAGCGGAGAAGAGTTATGGAGTACTAAAAGGAGGAAGACGGAAAAGGACTAGAGTGCCAGGATTTGGTGAGATGGAAGTAGGTGAGAGTGGATAAAGAATGGGTTTATGGAGTTTTTGCTTCCTTGGGTGGGAGCAGAGATCCCTGAGGCGCCGGCATTACGGAAAACAGCCCTGTGTCCGCGCTCTGGAACTGGGCGAGGAGAGTGAAAGGAGTAGAAAGGCCTATCGATCCGAGATCTCATCAAAGAGAGTCCTGGTGAGAGCTCGGAGGGAGACGAGAAGAGAGCGAGCAAAAGGCAGCAGAAAAAGCACGTTTGACAGCAGAAGTTTACAAATAGGAAGACTCAAGACAGGGAAAATGAAGGGATGCTAGAAAGAAGAAAGTCCTGAGAGACCCTTCTGCCCCACCGCCGCACTCAGCCACCTCGTCCCACAGGTCCTCTCACACTTCCTTTCTCCACTTTCACGTCCACCCACACGAGCCATCCAAACACTTTCTTCCATGCCAGGCAATCCGTCCTTAAGAACCTTTTCAACTACCCAGCACACAGCTGGATGCACAGCTAAAGAACAGCCTACACCTACCTACAGAAGAACTGAGCTAGAAATTTCTAGACTTAAAATAAGCCGTGCCGGGGGTTGACAAGAATAGCTCATAGCTCCTTTCATGAATAAACACCCTTTGATATACACTCCAGCAAAATGTAGTTCGAAATCCATGAATCACACAATACGGGTCTATCAAGTGAGCCTGGACATGGAGGAGAGCTGAGATCCGGGATATATCTATCACCGAAAGCTTTAGAGCAAAAAGGAGATGTGAAAGGGAATATATTATGTAAGTATATGGAGGAGTGGAGGCAGACAGCAGACAGGGTATATATTTTTTGTACCATCTCAAATCTCACGCCCAGCTCGTTTTCGACTACTTCCGATGATAGGCCAAAAACCATGATTCTTCCTTCTTTGGTGCTGCTGGCTATATGGAGTGGGATATATCTCGAGCGAAATTACATTTCCCTGCCATGGGCTTTTTTCTCTCGGTGGACACTGGATTTTCGTCGGCGTCTCTGCTTTCTCCTCCGAACTCTCTGAGTACAATCCATCATAGAACAAAACGGGAAGGGGGGAATAAGTTCATCTCACTTCTTTCCTTTTTCCTCTCCCTTCTCTTCCAGCTCATTGGTCATGGCGGAGCCGACAACCCGCCTCCTCACAGCCACCACTATCCGACACAGACTCCAGCCTCAACACAGGACCATAAAACCATATTCACACACCTACGCACGCAGCAATTACAACACGGCATCTTGAAACGGGTTCTAATTCTTGAGATTCCAGAAATGTTACCGAAATCACAGGTCGGTGGAACCTTCAGCTGATTCATTTCCAGATGATTCGTTTCGCAATGACAGAAAGTCTATTGATTGCGTGTTGGTTTGAACACCTTCAATGCCCTAAGCATCATCACAGACTTATCTGTGTAAACGAAAGAAGATGCAACGACCAGACAGAACTCCATTGAAAAGAGTATTTAGACAGACGAGAGTTGTAGGGTGCACGAGAAGAATAAGGTGAGAGTCTGAGGCTGACACCCTGGGCTTAACTCTGTCTTTGTGCAGATGCCTGTCATTGAATGGAGATAGGCAGATGATGGGTGAGGAGATGAGTCGATTTGTGCGGGTCAAAGGAGTTAGTGGAGTGAATGGGAACTGCATGAGGTCTCATTGGGCAGAGATTAAGCCTGGGAAGCGGAGGGAAGGTGCGAGAATGAATGATGCTGAGCGAGGCTGCTGGGAAGAGATGAGCAGACTGATACTCTCTTTCATTAGCTCATCTATCAGCTCAGTATCATGCTAAGAGGGTAGCTACTACAAGTTAAGCAGAGGTTCCGGGTTACAAAAGAACTCCAGGCGGATCACAGGTAACTTGCCAGAAGTAGTGTTGTGAGTAGGAAATAATTTGAGCAGAGCTCAAAGAGATGAGGTTCTCAGAGGTAGTGAAGCAGCACAAATATAAAAAATACAGCTGACAATGTTCGCACAGTGCAGTGGAGCTGAGGTCGGTGCAGCAGTAAGCAAGCAGAATCCTCAAGACATGGTTTCATTCCCTCACTAATAATATCTGACAATGAGAATAAGACGTGTGATTCGAGAAAAAAAATAATAACAAGGAAAACGCAATCTTTACTCTGCTTCACCTTTCTTGGCGAATTCTAATCTAGGTTTTGTTCCTTGTCCTGTCTTCAGAGACGACACGACAGAGATGTCTTGAGTATTTCCTCTACGAATATTTCCTCCTACTTTATAGAGATAAGTTTAGGTCTCGTACAAGCAAAACCCATGTTGTGACAAGAGTGAACATGAACGAGACTAGGCAGATGAGTCCTGATTACTGCAATCAGAGTCCGCAATCACCACCGCAGCAGCATTTATGCTAAGCTCTCAAAACCATGCAAAATAACGACACGACAGAGATGTCTTGAGTATTTCCTCTACCGTGAATATTTCCTCCTACTTTTATAGAGATAAGTTTAGGTCTCGTACAAGCAAAACCCATGTTGTGACAAGGGTGAACATGAACGAGACTAGGCAGATGAGTCCTGATTACTGCAATCAGAGTCCGCAATCACCACCGCAGCAGCATTTATGCTAAGCTCTCAAAACCATGCAAAATTTTTATCCTCGTTTATTTTTATCCGACAGCTTGTCATCGTGTCACAGTCAGAAATCCCAAAATACAGGTTGTCCACATGAAAATCATAATCGCCCACATGCCATCACCTAACTGCTAAACGTCCGCAGTCAGTCAGGAAATCTGCATGCCACAAAGCCCCTACTCCTGCTTGACTCCGAAAAGAGGAATTACGACATGACAAAGAGAGTTAACGAGTCGGGTTATAATTGGCCCATGGTTTTCGCTTGTGTTGGAAAAGAGACAAAACAGAACGTCACGAATGAGGCTTCTCTTCTCTCACACAACAGTTAGTATAGTGATAGGCACTGATCTCAATCAGAGATACAAGCTAAACTGAAGCAATTTTTTTTTGAAAAGCCATATTCTATATGGTGACAAGACGTCACCTTGTCAAGATACCCTCTTTCTCCCTAGCAATGGCAGTTCAGTGAAAAGTAAAGTGAGAATCCCTCTCAACTTTTTTTGGCTTAAGTAGGCTGCATGCTAATAAGCCCACGCTAACTCATACTTGGTTTGATGAACCTTAGATCAATCCTGAGCCCAGAGATAGATATGCGCTGAAAAAGGAAACAAGTTCGAGTTCATCATATAAAAAAAAACTTCTGGTTAAAGTGACGAGAAGTAGTGAAGTGAAGTCGATTGTCGATAGCAACAGCAGAAACTCATCTCGAGTCCGGCTCTTTGATGTTGTGTAGTGTGGCGACAAGCCAAGGAAATCACACCCTCAACCTTAAAAAATGATCATTTCCTCTCTCTCTCGTCGATTTTGAAATAAAAAAAATCCCATCTCATCATTATCAGACAACTTATATTTATTGCTCGCCTAGCATTTTCTCTCTGATTCCGACTTCGTCGTCGAAGCTCGAGCACAGCCCTTTTCTCTGTGTGTAACTTATGAAACAGCAATTTTTATCGACTCGCCCTTCTTCTCTTCTCCTTCAAGTCAACAACTTCTCTTTGAGCCCGCAAAACTTCTCAGAGTGTCCTCCGTAGTCACTTTACTCTCTTGTGCTCATATTGACATTCTCTCTCTTTAAATCATCTTCATCAACACATTCACAATTATCAGTTTACATGCCTCGCGGAGAGAGAGAGACACAAAATGACCCAAGGCTTCATGTGAGAGTTATCAGTTCTCAAATAGTAATTTTTTGCGACAGCATACTACTCCACTATCTCTTCTTTAGAAGTTGCCGAAAATCTGGGATGTTCTGAGTTTGTACGACGACAGATTAGCTATTTACCAGACAAGCTCAACATTAAAACTATAACCCTTGACCCCTTGAGCAGAAGCTAGAATATTTGTCACGCAAAGAGGACGTGGCTAAAGATTCAGGAGTTCAAGAGACTCAATACCATTTTGGACCTCAAAACGGTGAAGACCAAGACGGAGGAGGAAATTTACCGTCGCATTTGTGCAAGATTAAATCGACTAATAAGTTAATAATACGGTCTCGTCATATTGGAAAATCACTGAGGAGTATTACGGAGAGTTCTAATGGAGAGCCTGGGACGAAGGTAGGCCGTTGGGGCAGATGAATCCTAATGAGTGCTGATGCAGCAAGTCTCTCAACACTTCAACCGAGAAAGGATTAAGAAACCTTTCCAATGAAAGCCTTAAATATTTTGACACGCCTTTACTTAGCACCATTTTTATCAAAGTAACTCATGTTCCATGTCAACAACATGCATGTGCTTACGAATAAATCAGAAGGTATTAAGAGTCTCCATTGCTCTTGTACAGCGAGTACTAGCACCATAACGGACGTCCATAGAGAGCAAACAGGCAGGCAGGCAGGCTAAATGTCTAACGAGCTAATTAATCCCTACGCAGAGAGATGCCAGCTGACATGTGAACTGGGTATTAGTATGGAATCCTCATTAGATATTGACGCTTTCCATTGAAAACATTAGCGTCATGGTGTGTCAGTTTGGTTGGTTTACTATACCATTACACAATATGCATGGAATATTTATAATACAAAGCAAAATCAAAATAGAAAAAGGTATAAAAAAGATATTTTTTCCTTACACTTACAAAGCCATGCTTGTCCGAAATATTATTCGTCAGCTTAAGTTTGTGAAATGAGACTACTTTCTGCATCCATTGCTCTCCGGTGGACGGGGAGTCGGGATGGATGTACATTCGCTTCGGCATTTCCGGATCAGCCTTACCGGCGACCATCCATCGACTGAAAAAAAAAATTATTGCAAATCATTAGGTTTTTTGAGTTCAAGAGATTTCGAATTAGAAACAATCATTTTTTTAAATTCATGTGCATAAGTGTGGTAAACCAAGGAATGAAAGGGTCTATAGTCTGCATGCGTTGTGCGAGAAAGAGGGTAAGGATAATGGACGGAGAGCGGAAGAATAACCTGAATGTAGGCTTGTGCAGCAGAGGCTAGGCATGTGCAGAACCCGACCCGCTTCTACCTATCCCCTATCTACAAGATGTGATCTCCAAAAAACCATGAACAAAAAATACAAAGAAGCCATGCCACCACAATAGATTAAAAACGAAGTACTTTGCTGACGAAATCCACTAATTTCAATCACTTAAAATATTTTTTACAGATAATTCCTCCCGACAGTAATTTTTTAATGAGCAATTTTATAAATGAATACAATGCTCGAATTTCAACAACTTAATCATTTTAAAAGTGTTGCTTGCATGAATATAAATATTAATATTACGGTAGTTGAAAGGGAGAAATTCGGAATACTTCCAAACGTGAAGGGCGGCTGAATGTTGCTAAAACCGCCATTAAAAATTTACGCTCTTCTCAAGGATTCATCAGACCATCAATTTTCATACAATTAAACCCAAAATTATTGTCTATTAAATTAAATTCTGAATATTAAAGTTATACAACTATAATTTCGCCTCCGTACACCTTAGCCTGGTACTTAACTACTACAATATTTTGGGACTATAATAATAAATATTTTAAGCTGTTATTTCTCTGTCGTCCCTGTCACCGCTTATTTAAAAAAAATCGTAAAACTAAAAAATTAATTATGTATCACGATCATCAGTGCCATATGAAGCTACCGCAATTTCATGGCTGCCTGTCCTGCTCCTGCTGCCCTTTGAGTCCTCTAAAAATGGACGTCGTAATCCAATCCATGGAACTCTAGTCTCTAAATCTCAATATGTCACGTCAAGGTGACCAAGATAAAGTGAAATGTATCTTGTTTCCATTTTAGTTCTCAACATTCTTGTCCCTGCCTGTCTCAGCTCAATCTAATTAAAGGCCATGTAAAGTGAAACGGTTACAAGAATTAATTTTTGATTTGTTGCATGTATTTTGATATCTCTCCTTCTCACCCATGGCCTCTCATGAACAGGTTCGAATTGTGAAGGCCCTAATGCTACTTGACATACCTAATCCCACATCATTATGATTATTGAGAGCACATATCACTATTCATGCGTGAGCAACGGGACTCGCTAATTACGGGCTAGGCTCAGACTAGACGCGTCTTTGGAAGGATTGCTGGAAAGAGGGAAATATCTACGTTTACTTATTCACACATCACGTGTGTGTGAAACAAAAGATACTGAACATGGAAAACAATTAAGAGTCCAGATAAGAGGATCACGAAGAAAGGAGAGAATGATTGTCGAGAGCAGGTATAGGTTACCATTTACCATGGACCTGTGTTTGTTCTTCAGATATGAAAAAAATAAATGGATGGGTTCAAGCCTGTTATTTCCAAACTACTACACACTATTATATCATGTAAAACGTTAAAGTTCAGCCTAGGAATGGATTAAAACCTCGTAGCATAGCCTAAGCATACGAGTAATTTAACGTGTTACCCAGAAGAAAAAAAAACATCAAGTGTGAACCAGAAGGAGAGTAAAAAAGATGGAAGATAGTGAGAATGAAAAGGAGATGTGGACAAACCTGTTATGAAATTTATATCTGTAGTCATCAGCAGCGACAATGTCCAGAAGCAAGATATATTTGGCCTTTGGGTCGAGTCCGGAGACACGGAACTTCATTTGAGGAAACATTTGTCTGGAAAAAGAATTCAAATACTCAGTTAATCAATCAATTAAGTCAAAATCACCTGGACTATGTTAAGTGTACTTATATGAAATGCGCAGAATAGGCTAACCACGGTTTGTCTCATTACACAATTGATATTCAGAGTCAACATGAGAAATTGAGACGAGATTGTGCTTATCCCATTGTTTCGGACTCTTTGTAATAAAACTAACAAGAAGCATGACCAAGTCAAATATTAGTCGGCGTCGGCGGCAGAGAGAAGCTAAGCATGAGCAGGACTAGATTGTTTAAATACCAGTGTAAACTTTGCGGTATTCACTCGAGAAAAAAACTGTTATTTATTATTATAATCCCCCGAAAACAAGTTTTTCAGTGTCCATAAAGTCAAAATATTATTTTTCCACCAAACGAGTCACATTAATTTGTCTTGAAAGAAAACCTGCCGCTACCGCTGCTTCACGTCTTCCCAGAAACAGATCCTATTAACGCATCCATACTCTAATCTCCCATTATCATCCATTCCGGGTCTGGTAACATAATATTAAATTACTAGAGCGCAGTATTACCTCAGATCTACCCAAAAGGCTATGGTAATGGTAATTGCAAACATCCAACTACCAAGCACTACAGGGTTCGTAGGAGTAAGTATCGTGCTAGGCTGGGCCTAAGTGCTTGTCGTTGATGATGATGACAAGTGAGTCGGCAAGCAGCATTTAATATTGGAGAGGGAAATCACAGTAATCTTCCACGACTATCGTCTCCTACTTAATGATGTAAGAGTGTGAGTTGACAAGACAAGCACATTTCGACTTGGCGTAATAGTAATATCCACACTAAACCATTATCCCATATCAACTATCAAATTGTAATGTATTGCAATGTTTCCAGAAGAGACAAAAACTTGTTTCGTCAAGTGTTTCATGCTCAATGCTCTCGTCGTCGTGGTCCTAGCTAGGCCTCTCCTGTTTGCTGTAGTCCCTCCCTCCTTGCTCACTTCTTGCTATCAGCCTACCAGCTTGTGTGACATTAAGATTATGAGGAAAACATTGATTAAAATGAGTTTCGGAACAAACATGAGCATGACGGTTTACGACGCCTGACT
The DNA here is from genome assembly GCA_009869905.1 of Ceratophysella communis. Taxonomy (NCBI): domain Eukaryota; kingdom Metazoa; phylum Arthropoda; class Collembola; order Poduromorpha; family Hypogastruridae; genus Ceratophysella; species Ceratophysella communis. The sequence goes on from VNWX01001218.1 coordinate 15,337, forward strand.
TGGCTTGACACGATAAAGACTCCTCTGTTATTTTTTGTATTCTTTTTGGCAAAAGCCAAAGTCACTTTATCCATTTACCCAGCTCAAGGCAGAAGATGAGCTGAGAAAAATAGTTTTGTCAAGCACAGAACCCACACATGCAGTGAGCTGTGATTTTGAATAAAAAACATGGAATGGCACGATGGAGATGATAGGACCAAGATGTGGCTTTAAGATAAGTCCTCGACCGGAAACGTGGAGTCCTGGCTCATGCACCAGTATCATTGAGACAAGACAAGAAGGAGTCGTCTCATAATAGGCCTGGCTCACGGCTCGAGCAGGCAGAGATGACGGAGGCTCAAATGCCGTGTGTGTCCAGGTTGACGGGAGAACAACGGAGTGCTAATGAGATTATTTATAAGACGAGGGCCTTCCTTCTCTCTAATGAATGGGCGTTTAATACTCCCCACAAATTCGGCATGCTTCCTCGAAAAAATAATTCCCTAGTTTTTCTTATTCTAGTCCAGCAGTACGGAACCGGGACGGACGACTTGAAACTTCCTCTGGCCATTTTTCTACTACATAGCCCACTAAAAATGCGGAAAATAATGATGAGATAAGTCTCCATCACCTTCAGACATAGACTGGGACAAAAGGACTTGTAAACGGAACCCAGTGTAAAATTGTAGGAGAAAATAGGACCAACCCTCAGCCCGATTCTCAGCTTAACCAGATGCTACTATTTACGCATGCATGCTATGTATTGTAAGAATTTT
>VNWX01001219.1:0-16088 GCA_009869905.1 Ceratophysella communis
CTCAATAAAATATATGTAAGAATGTACAGAAAACTGGTTTTCATCCCTCAAATAACGAGGACAATGAGGGATTGAGGATGGGGTTCATCAGATCTTATGTACACATGTGTACAACCACATCTTCATGCAAAATTTATCGGTCAGATGTGCGATGATTTTTTGCTCATCTTCAGTTGCACACAGCTTCGGCAGAATATTACATTGCGTTGAATTATGGAGGACGATATATACCGGTCATGATAACTGATAAAGTGACCCAGATCGAAGATCGTGGTAGCCTGTAAATAGGCCGAATCCTAGTGACCGTGAATTATGATTTTTTCGTAGGCCTGGTTGAAATATCTTACACCTAGGTAGGATCATGGAATCTAGTGCAGGTAAGTTTATATTTGGCTTTTACGGAAAATTTTTGCCCTGGTAAATTAAAATCTCTATCGATCATAGTAGGTTCGGCGCAGTTGTCACAAAACTCTAGCCAAAATTTCTTGCGCTAATTAATTTTAATTTTTAAAAAATTATAGCAATAGGAAACTAATAATTAGGCAGATTATATTTTATGAGAAAATACCAGTTGAGAATAAATACCTATGCATTTTCATTTGAAATTCTAGACCAACCTCCAGAAGAAACCGACCCTGACGAAGAGAAGCCTCTGGTGAAGCCTAGAACTAGGACAGAGGTGTATGACATTTCTAAATTAAATAATAGACGCAATAATTAAACAGTTGACTTAAAAATATTTGCACATATTTTACAGGCGACCCCATTTTCAACCTCTACTATTCTCATCTATATTTCAGTATTTGGATCAAAATATATGTTTTGCGCCATCGAGAGTAAGTTTCAGGCACGTAATTTTTCAAGTTTTACTGGATTCTATATCAAAATAATAAAATTGAAAAAAAATTTCAGCAATTCTTCCACTATATTTTCGGAATATTCTGGGCTATAGCGAAAATGCTTCTACAATTGTGTACCAGCTTTTTGATGGCTTCTCTTTCATACTGCCAATATTCATGGCAATATTCGGCGATTCTTTACTCGGCAGGTTTAAGTAAGGGAGCTCAAATTTGACCAAGGATTTACATATGAAATGAATGACGATCCTATTAAAGTCCCTAATACCTATATTTTTGTTTTTCAGGTCCAGCGTATATTTTTCAGGGATTATGACAGTGGGAAACATTTTACTGGCTACAGCAGCCATGTCACTGATGAGCATTCGAGCTGAGTATGTATCCGATTTATGCATTTAAAGAAATGATCATGAATCATAGTTTATTCTTGCTTATGTTGTTTTCAGGGTAGCCTTAACTGTAGTGGCTTTAATCATAGTCATAATTGGATTCAGCGGATTGACTCCAGTTCAAACGTCATTTGGTGGCGATCAGTTTGTCTTGCCGCGGCAGCAGGCAGAAGTGACTAAATTTTTCGCAATTTTCTACTTCGCTGTTTGTCTAGCCTGTGCAATTTCTAATGCTGTGACGCCTCTTCTGCGCAACGATGTTCATTGTTTAGGTCGAAAGACTTGCTACTCCCTTGGATTTGGTTAGTAAAGCTAACCTTGGACCTGTATTGATTGTCGAATTCAATTTGTAATTGTAACTTCTTGGTTTTAGGTGTACCAATCGTTGTAATGCTCATCGCTATAGGTTGGTATGTAATACCATAATGTAAAACATTAATTGGTCGGACGAGACTGATGATTACAAAATTTCTAGTTCCTTTCGCTGCGGGAAAACGACTTTACAGAATAAAACGCATTTCAAGTCGTCAATCAGCATTAACCACTACGTTCCAATGTATTGCGGTAATAAGGATCAAGTATATGTGTGTACCATTGGTGAGTTGTTCAGGTTGTAACGCTAACGCTTAATTAATGTTTTTTTGCAGTACGCAATTGGCAATCAAAATGTTGAAAATGCTGAGCATTGGCTGGACAAAGCTTCGGACAAATATGGCCAGCAATTTGTGAATGACGTTAAGGCATTACTGCATCTCAGCACACTATTTATTCCATGCATCTTTTTCTATTCCTTGTGGACTCAAGTGGTAAAGACCGTAAAACGAATTATGTTATTTTTCAAAATTCAAATACCTAAGTGTGTATTTATATCTGCAATTTTATTTCGAATTTCTAAACAGGGTTCGACATGGACGTTCCAAGCAACTCGGATGTCTGGATATGTCGCTCCAGGAGTTTATATTAAACCGGATCAGGTTCAAGTGCGTAAATTTACCGATTAAATGTACATTCAAATTTACATTTAAATGATGCGAAGCTTATCAACAGATCATAATTCATTTTTTCGGCTTCTTTCAGATGACCAACTCTATTCTACTACTGGCACTCATCCCGTTATTTGATTTCATAATCTACCCAGTGCTTGGAATAATCGGTTTATTGAAGAAGCTTCTTCAAAGAATGGCGTTTGGAAGTATACTTATCGCATTGTCATTTGTATGCGCTGGAATGCTGGAACTGGAGCTACAGGTAAGTTGGGTCAAACAGTCATTGTCATGGGTATTTTTATGGCATAAGCAGTAAGTAGCTAATACGCGTTTTCGCTGTTTCCAGAAGTCCTACCCTGTGCTTCCATCCACCGATGAAACGACCTTCAATGTTATCAACGCTTTACCATGCCCAATCGACGTCAGTATCGAACCCATTTTCTTGCAAAATGCTGTCGTACCGAATTTCAGCGTCCTCTCGTACAACAACGCTATTTTGGCTTACGAAAATAGCTGGTTTCAAAATATAAAAGCAGTGGATTACAATATAACAGCCACAATGAAAAACTGTACAGAAGATGAAGAAGTACTTAATATTGCAAATATCGAATATCTATCCCAGCCAAAACAGGTAGGTAACCATAAACAAATAGAATATAATATTGTAATGTCTTAAGGCTGGATTTCAAATACTTTACTCATTATTCGGCAGGTACACACATTTTTAGTTACATGGGCAGATGAAAACAGGACGACTGGTCGAATAATTTCAGCAGTAACTGACGAGGATTTATTTAAATCAAAAGAAGGGGATGCAAAACTGAGGTGTTTTCGGAAATTTGTTGAATTTTAGGCCATAAGATAACAAATAACATTAAATATGCATGATACAGAATAATAGGTGGCGATTTACCGGTGAATATTACTACTTTCGAAATCAAATTGAACTCTCAATCTGGAAGTCATACGTTTTTCCTCAGTCCAGCAGATGCTGAAACCCTTGCAACGGAAATTGATCCCGATGTGTAAGATCGCTAATTAGCATTATTCTTAATCTAACTTTAAGTTCACTATTGAGATACTATAAATCAATTTTTTCCCTAGCTACTTCGTAACTTTATCAATGCAGAAGACCATTAGCAGTGGAGCCATTAATGTTGATTTTGGCCATGTGAATCTAGAGCAAGGAGGCAGCTATTTAATTGAGGATATTTCCAAGCAGCAGCGGGGTACTTGTACTATTTACTGTTTTAATTTAATTAAATTACAGTTTAAATTCTAATATGAAGTTTCCTATTATGGCTGCGCGTTACAGCGACTTGGAATGGAGACCTACGTCCTCACACCCCCGAATTCGGTTCACATGATATGGCAACTGCCGCAGTACTTTTTACTCACTGTTGCTGAGCTGCTACTGGTGATTTCAGGCTATCAGTATGCATACGAGCAGGTAAATTGTACTGCATAGAAATTCCCGACCTTACTGAAAGCCATATTGATTTGATATACACCTGAACTATTGATTTCACTTTCAGGCACCACGGAGCATGAAATCGTTACTTCAGTCTGTTTGGCTATTGCCCATTGGCCTAGGGGATTTGATTGTTGTCGTTATCTCAGCATTTAATGTTTTTCCGAATCAGGTACGTGGTTCTGTCAACTTTAAGATAAACTACGATTTCGCATTCAGTTACTAAAAATCTTAGCTGTTATGTAGGCTTACACATTTTTCTTCTACGTTTTGCTGATGCTGTTTGGAACAACTTGGTTTATTATTTCGGCGTATCGATACAAGCCTCAAATTATTACTGAAGAACCACCAACAGTTCCAACTACACCCGTTACGAAAAGAAGACGGAAATCAGTGGCTGAGAGCATGGCTTTTCACGTTAATAAATGAGTTGCGTTTAATTTAATGTGTCGCTTGTTTTAATTGAATTTTTAGTATTTTATTTATTGTATTTACTAATCGAAAATTCGGGTTTATTTTTGTACTGATCATGCGAAACCAAAAATGTTACAAACAGTACGCAATAACCAAAGCACTAACTAAAAGTCAATATAAAATTTACAAACTTGCACCGTTTTTATATTTTCTGTAATAAAATTTTATGTATTTCGTTTTCTAAAATATAAATTCTTATTCTTGTCCAACTTCGGACAGCTGAGTTAAAGATTTATATTTTTTTTTAAATATTTTATCGCGTCATCCTTTGTTATCAGTAGCTAATTACGTCAAATTATTATTTGCAAAGTGTTCAAAACATACAAGTAAATAACACATGTAAATCATGTCTGCATACAAAAAGCCAGAGTTCATACATTAAATAATTGTCGCATTGTTCCATGTTCATTAACCAAGTTTACAAATACGTATGACCAAGTTCAATCCTGGATCGAGCAAAAATATAAAGAAAACAGGTTTGCATTTTTACTCACCCCCGAGCAATGAAAAAAATACCAGGGATGAGGGATGAAGTTGATCTGCAGATATTCGTCTGTGTATACTCATGTGTTCACAGTCCGATCACATGCATGCAAATATGCAAATCAGACGTTCCGTCTTCTGTCAGACGCTCTATGCATGTTATTCAGTATTTTTGATTAGAAAAATATACAAATGCAGGCAAAATGCTACAAGGTTAATTGTAAATGCCATGTGTTGGTGCCGGTTATTACCAACGTCGGTGTGACACTTGGATAACTATTGTGAATTGTGATTGCCAATAGTGAGTATTGCTCATTTGAGCCTCTTACACGAAATTTTAATAACTTCTTTCAAATATAACCATGGATCCTGCTGCAGGTAATTTTTTACTTTTAGAAAAAAATGTGCTACCCAATATATCATCTCTAATCTGTACAGGTTCAATTATTTAATAGTGAAATATAAAAATTGTGCGGCTGATGCTGCAAAAACTTGAACCTATTTTGTAAATCTCTTGTTTAATTTTGAAATTTTAGAAAAAATCCTACCAGTGACCCATGATGTTAGCGAAGAGGAGCCACTGTTGAAGAGCAAAGCTCAGTCAAAGTCAGAGGTGTGTAATACGTATTTATTTAATTTAAGAAACCAATTGATTGGTGAACTAAAAATTCTTTTGTTTCACAGACGACTCCATTTTCAGCCTCTATAATTCTCATATACATTTCAGTATTTGGCTCCAGATATGCGTTATTGGGAATTGAAAGTGAGTTTTTATAGTAAATTATTCCCGTTTTGTTCGTCTTTAGGGTTTGAAATTTTATATAAATCTCACTGTATTTATTAAAAACATTTTCAGCAATACTACCGCTATATCTTCGGAATATTCTAGGTTATAGCGAAAATGCATCTACAATTATTTTCCAGGTCTTTGATGGATCTGCTCCTATGTTGGCAATAGTAATGGCGATATTCGGAGACTCATTGCTCGGCAGGTTTAGGTATTTGAGTGGCAAAAAGTGGAATCAAATAATCCAGAAATTACTGAGGTCACCCATGGGCTTTTAATCATTGTACTTTGTACTCGTTTTCCAGGGCGACTGCGTATTTTTCGATGGTGACTAATAGTAGGGAATACTTTACTGGCTTTAGCCGCCATGTCATTGATGAGCATTCCAGCCGAGTGAGAATTCGATGTTACCTATACATTTATTTCAGACTGATATGTCAAATTATATGTCCATAATTTCATGTTTCAATTAATGGTTTCCAGGATAGCCTTAACAATGCTAGGTCTACTTATATTCGTAATTGGATACAGTGCCATGACTCCAGTTCTACCGTCGTTTGGTGGAGATCAATTTGACCTACCGCGACAACAGCTTGAAGTGGCCAGATTTTTTGCTATCTTCTACTTCTCTGTCAACGTGGCGTATACACTTGCCAATAGCGTGACACCCCTCCTTCGTAACAGTGTTCATTGTTTAGGTCGAAACACCTGTTATTCCCTTGGATTTGGTTCGTAAAATTACCAATACCTAACTTTAAAAGCAGCGATTTAAAAAAAAAATTGACCTAATTCGTTGCTATTTCTAGGTGTACCAGTCGCTGTCATGCTCATCGCGTTAGGTTAGGAACTTTATCGGATCAATTGTGCTCTAGAAAACAATAGACTCGCTAATTGCTGATTTTAATTTTTCGACAGTTGGGTTTGCTTCTGGAAAACGACTGTTCAGAATAAAACCCGTCTCAAGGCATTCAGCGTTAGCCACAACGTTCAAATGCATTGCGGTAAGAGGATAAGCTATATCGGCAGTTGGGTTTGCTTCTGGAAAACGACTGTTCAGAATAAAACCCGTCTCAAGGCATTCAGCGTTAGCCACAACGTTCAAATGCATTGCGGTAAGAGGATAAGCTATACAGTATTCTAAAAAAACATTACTAATTCAATATATTTTACTGAACAGTACGCAATTGGAAATCGAAATATTGAAAATCCGGGGCATTGGCTGGACAAAGCTTCGGATAAATATAGTCAAGCATTTGTGAGCGACGTCAAAGCATTGCTTCATCTTAGCTCACTTTTTATTCCGTTCGTCTTTTTCTATTCCTTGTGGAATCAAAGTGGTAAAATAACTAAACAAAAATTGTTTTTTTTAAAAATCAAATTAAAAGCATGGAAATATTTAGTTTAAAACTTATAGTTTTTAAGCTTTAAATTTCATTTTCGTTTTAAACAGGGTTCCACATGGACGTTCCAAGCTACACGGATGTCTGGATATCTTGCTCCAGGAGTTTATATTCAACCTGATCAGGTTCAAGTACGTAAAAGAACCTACAAGATTATTCTGGACCTGATCGGATTTCTACACTAGAGGACAATTTCAATTTTATTATTTGAACTTGACTTTCAGGTGACTAACTCTCTCCTGATACTACCATTAATACCATTATTTAATTACGTCATTTATCCGCTACTGAGCATGATTGGCTTATTGAAAAAGCCCCTTCAAAGAATGGGGTGTGCCAGTTTCATTATGGCGTTATCCTTTGTGTGTGCTGGAGTGCTGGAACTGCAGTTACAGGTTTGCACTTATCTGAAAGTAATGCCTACTTACGACCTTTACTGATTCATTCAATAACAAATCGGGAATCGGGAACTCTTTTATTTAATTTATTTGCTAGCATTTTTTCGTTATTTCCAGAAATCCTACCCTGTGCTTCCGTCCACTCATGCAACGAGCTTCAACGTGATCAATGGCTTACCATGCTCCATAAATTTTAATATTGAGCCCATCTTCGTGGAAAATAATCTAATATCCAATTCCAGCGTCAGTTCGTACAGCAGTACTATTCTGCCCTACGAAAATAGCTGGTTTCACGACGATTTACGCCGTAGATTACAACATCACAGCTACAATAAATAACTGCACAGCAGACGAACAAATGCTGAATATTACAAATATCGAATATCTTTCTCAACCAACACAAGTAAGTAAAGGCAAATACAGTCTGGTACAGTAAAAAATTCGAATATATATTCTAGTAAATAGTAGCCGGTCTCGAATAGTGGCCTTGGGTTACTAATTATACTAGTTATTAATTACGCAGTCAGTGAGATTCAACGCTCCGCCTTGCAGGGTCGGGCTTACATTGAATATCAACACGCTTCAAATATCAACTTAATTTTATTTCACGACGTTTACGCCGTAGATTACAACATCACAGCTACAATAAAGAACTGCACAGCAGACGAACAAATGCTGAATATCACAAATATCGAATATCTTTCTCAGCCAACACAAGTAAGTTTAGGCAAATATAGTCTGGTACAGTAAAAATTCGAATGAGATCAAATTCGAATGTACATATATTCTAGTAGTAGCCGGTATTCGAATAGTAGTACCTGGGTCTGAGAGATATTTCTTGAAATAGTAGCCCGTCTCGAATAGTAGTCTGGGTTACTAATTATACACTAGTTATTAATTACGCAGTCAATGAGATTCAAGGCTCCGCCTTGCAGGGTCGGGCGTACTCAGAATATCAACACGCTACATATATCAACTTAATTTTATGACTGTCAACTGTCGTTTTAAAATCAATTCTTAATATCTAATCAAACCTATGAGTAAGCGGTCGTTTGGCCTTTACTTTAAATTTAAAGAGGTTTAATGAAGAGTAACTATGGTAAATATTTGCCGCTGATTTTTTGACTATGGAATAACAGCCGGTCTCGAATATATACTAGCCCATATTTCAATAGTATCCGGGTCTGCAGATCCTGTGAACGAATAGTAGCCTGGGTTCTTAATCGAATCTGTACGGTACACAATTTAGTATTTTAACCGAAGACTAACCAATCGATTCCAAATACGAAATATCTCTGCTACCGAGCTAAAATACGCTAACGAAAACTCCGAAAGAATTCAAGTCCGAACTAAAAATTGATTATCTAGGTACATACGTTCCTCGTTACTTGGAAAAATGAAAACAGTACGGATGGACAAATCGTTTCATCACAAACCAATGAGGATTTGTTAAAATCAAACGAAGGGGATGCTAAGCTCAGGTAATTACAGGAACACATATCTGTTTTTAACCAAATACCTAGTATAAAATTATTTTATACGCTTTACGCATCCAAAAAAATCTATGAATTGTTAGAACCTGTAAATGTTCACGTTATTTAAACTGATTAAATTAAAGTATGGGATATACGCAGAAATAATGGCCGGAAATTTACCTGTGAATATCACAACAGCGGAAGTGCAGTTGGTTTCCCCGTCTGAAAATCGAACGTTTCTTCTCAGTCCAGGTGATGCTGAAACTCTTGCAACGGAAATCGATCCTGCCGTGTAAGCTTTTCGAAATGCCTACAAACTGTATTTGACTTGCACAGTTGAATCTATATTTCTTAATTTCATAATAGGTATTTCGTAGCGTTATTGATTCATGGCTTCAATAGAACGGCACGTTTAAACTTGGATTACATTAACTTAGAGCAAGGTGGCAGCTATTTATTAGCGATATTTCCAACAGAAAACGGGGTAGGTTTCATTGATTTCTATGGATTTTAATATTTTTTGGTAGAAATTCTATGCGTTTTTAAATTTTAGGTACTCAAAATGGAGAACTTCGTACTGACACCGCCGAATTGGATCCATATGTTATGGCAAATGCCACAGTATATTTTGCTTACCGTTGCTGAATTGCTCATGGTAATTCCGGGCTATCAATTCGCATACGAGCAAGTGCGTTAAACATTACAACTCGGTTCAAATCGGAAACACGAAAATTGACACTGTCATACATTTTTATGTGTTTTAATTTTAACGCAGGCACCACGAAGCATGAAATCTCTACTTCAATCCGTCTTTCTACTGCCGATTGGACTTGGAGATTTAGTTATTGTGATTATCACGGCTTTCAACGTTTTTCCGAATCAGGTAATTATTTCATTCTATACAAAACACTTATGTAATTCAGTCAGGAATGTCTGATAATTTTATTTTGAAATTTTTCTTATAGGCTTACACGTTTTTCTTCTACGTTTTGCTCATGTTGTTCGGAACAGCTTGGTTCATTGTTATTGCACATCGATATGAACCTCGAAATTTTATGTGTTTTAATTTTAACGCAGGCACCACGAAGCATGAAATCTCTACTTCAATCCGTCTTTCTACTGCCGATTGGACTTGGAGATTTAGTTATTGTAATTATCACGGCCTTCAATGTTTTTCCGAATCAGGTAATTATTTTATTCTATACAAAACACCGATTTAATTCAGTCAGGAATGTCTGATAATTTTATTTTGAAATTTTTGTTAAAGGCTTACACGTTTTTCTTCTACGTTCTGCTCATGTTGTTCGGAACAGCGTGGTTCATTGTTATTGCACATCGATATGAACCTCGAATTATTACCGAAGAACCACCAACAGCTCCAAATACACCCGTGATAAGAAGGAGACGGAAATCAGTGACGGAAACCCTGGCTTGGCCTGTTACTAAATGATTTGTGCTTACCAACATGAAATTGACTCACAACAGTATTTGGTGTTTACCAGTCCACTATAATGGAAATTGTAATTAACAAAACAATTGCTATATTGATCAATTTTTTGTAACTTTTGAGTTTGGAATAAGCTTTTGTAACTAAACGATACCTACATACATAAATATTTAGAATGCGATGAAGGAATTTGTTTTTCTTTTAGTGAAATTCAATTAAATGCAACGTAAAAATATTTATTTGTCGCGAGGCTGCTTCCAGTGCTTTACTAATTAAATTGATTATCAGAACTATACACATGTGACTTAGAAATATGAAACGTTACATTTTTCGAAACATAAAATTCTGTACATTCTGGCTACTGCTGAAACATCTAAATCCACTTTTTTGCAAGCTATTTAAATTTCACAGGAAGAAGAATATCTCACGGATTGCACAATAAATAATTTGAAATGACCAGACAATAATTTAGTTAAAAATGACTAAATTTCGTGCAAGCTATCAACTTACAAAAGCAATGATGCAACACACGTTTCACAAAATATGTTAAAATTAACATTTTAAATTTAATGCCCGACGACCACGCACAAGCCGATCACGATAACCGGGGCATACCGAAGCACCCCAGGCTTACAAAAAACGCCACTTGAAAGCAAATCCGCAAATTGAAACCCTAAGCCGGTTTTGATATTGGTAGTAACTGTATCTTGAAGAACAATATCGGACTTGGCAAAACTAGCCCGACATTCTACCCGGAGTGCTCCATCACGGAAGTAATTGGATTCAACTGCAAAACGAAGTTGACTTGACGAATTGTACGCATGTACCCATCGCTCATCTTCGTTCAGAAAAATGCTTCGAGAGATTTCGGTTTCAACGCAGTCACAAGTTTCGCGGTTAATCTGCAGAAAAATAAATTCATAATTAATTTGACCGATTTCAATGAGCCAAAATTTGTTTTAAAATTAAAATTCGCTACCTCAACGTCATTAATGAACCAAGAAAGCTTGGCTTCTGGATAGCTGTTGCTAACGGTGCAATTTGCAGTGAAATTGTCGCCAACGTTGTACCAGGGATGAATTCCAGATATTTTTGGACCTTTTTGAGGCATAACTGCAATAGCACAGGCAATTTGCATGGTTAAGGTTTCGATAATTAATTTTTTCAAATTTTCACCATGCCAAATGTCCTTAAATTGTCCATCACATAAATTACCCATAATTTCCATGATCCCATCCGCAGCGAGGGTTTGAAACGATGGAGCGTCTGCCGAAATTTCACAGCGGTAACTGCCTGCAGTCTCAAAAGTAATTGGGTCCAAATGAACTCGATGGAGTGACGATCGATTTTCCTAGAGTGTCCAGAAAAAAGGAAAAAAAGAAGAGACAAGAGCTATTTTCATTTTTAGTCAATTGAGTTTTATTTATTTTTTCTTATTTTTCCACTTCATCATCACTTATCAGTTCATTGGCGTGTGGAGCGAGAAAGAGGGGGATGAAATGGGGATGAGAGAACTACGCTCTGCCGTTAACAGATACCATGCAGACAGATTACTCCACACAAAGCGCATTTTATGGCCTTAGACTACGCGTATCCGGTTTTTAGATTTCTATTGTTCGATTCAAGGCACATCGTATGCTTAAGGCTGTATTTTCGGAATTCGATTTAATATGAGTGGGTTTGAATTTGAATTCCCGGTGCTAATTCTAGCAATCAAAATATTCATGTAACTCGGACTGCAAATCGCCTTACATTGACAAAAATGCCCTCAAGGGGAAAGACGGTGATAGGAGACTCAGGCTTGTTCTTTGGCTGAGGTTTGAACCGGAAGAACTCATATCCGTCTTTATACCACTTGAGGGTGTACAGGGAGTCTTGTTCCAGATCAAATGTACACTCGAGATTAGCTTGACGACCCAGGACAGCGTAGTATGGGACCACCGTTTCGCGTAACTTCAGACTCCAGCTCAGTCCTGTGAAAGCAAAAGAGAAAGCAGGTATTATAAAAATAGACAAACGGAATTTCCGATTTGGGATCAGGGGGAGGGTGTGTGTAACTCAAGATCACTGTGTATACAATGGTCATCGAAGCGGAAGACAAGTGCAATTTCTTAAGTCAATAAATGGGAAATAGTTTGGAAGATACGGATACGAGGCGAGACATAAAAGAATGTAACAAGAATTCAGGAGGGGTGGCTTTGTGGCGTCTGCGGGTAAATATGTACGTCGAAAAACAAGAAATACGAAAGTTATTAGGCTGATATTTTTAAGCAGGCTCATTAGCTTAATTGTTGGGCTCATTTGACTAATAAAATTTTCAAAATATTTTTGTGACAATTAAATTCTCAGAAATATAGCCCACTTGTTAGACTCAAATGTCACGTTTCAAGCGTAAGTCTAGCCCTAAATCTGACGCGTAAAAATGAGTCAATAATTCATGCGTCCAATTAAGGAGATATCGCCTGAAGTTTCGTCCGTCGATCTGTAATTCAAATTGCGTAAGGCAACAACCCGAATGGCATAAAATTAGTCCTCTCAGCTAAATCCGTAATCCGCTTATCAAGGGTTTCCAGATCAGGCGGCGCCATGCCATGCCATCATGTACTAGAAAAACTACCCTGGTCAATGGAGATAACGACGATGAAGAGCCTCTGGCTCGGGCCGAAATCGGATGGGGTTGGTTTTAGGCTTGAAGGGGCTTATGGATACAGACGCTTTATAGGGCCACGATTTTAAATAGTGCAAGAAATTCATAACTTTTAGTAAAAATTCGCTTTTTTGACAGTGGAAAACCAAAAATAAGCGTGAAATTGGATTTCCTAAATGAAAAATGATCAAAATTCAATTTCTTAAAATTAGACCCAAATCCGCCACCGGCAGTTTTTTAACGCACGACTGGGTCTGGATGTTCAACTGTTCGACTTCGACGCTAAAACTCTTACACTATACTTGAAGTCGAGAATATAAAACCGTATCATCAGGCCGATCAACAGAGATGAATTGGGAAGATACATATCAAAACCCAAAAGAACTTTTTTTCGTCACATGAAAAAGCGTGCTGCTCTGGGGTTTATTATATGGGAGAAAGTTAAATTGAGAGAAAAAACGTGAGTCACCACGTCGTAACTAAGGTTTGATTTTTCGTCACATGAAAAAGCGTGCTGCTCTGGGGTTTATTATATGGGAGAAAGTTAAATTGAGAGAAAAAACGTGAGTCACCACGTCGTAACTAAGGTTAGTCAGGAAAAGGACGAACTGGGAAATCTCCCATCTTCTCCAATTCAGAAAAACGTAGATGGGCTTATTATAGGTTTGGGATCCGGAGTCTGGAGTGGATTCTAAGTCAAAACTGTCAACCACATTCGCATTATTTTTATGATTAAAACAAATTTTGCCAAATATTTTTCAATTTTTTCTTGGATAACACACAATACACAATATATTGGGATAAAGATTTCAAAATTAAGAAAATTTGTTTTAATCCAAGTCCACAAATACTAATTCAGATTAGAATAGACCTAAATACCTATCATTTTGCGGATTTATGTAGCGTGGCAAAAAGTCACAAAATTTGGCAATTTAATTTAAATGGCAAGCGCTTTTAACTGCGGTCCAATTCAGAATGAACGAGCACGAACGTTCCAGAACGGAGATGACTCGTTTCACTATCTCTATCGCCCCGTCCCCTCGTCGGAAATCTGTTCGAGAGCTTTTGGGAAACCCTCTTGTCATCGACGACGCCCGGGTTTTTTCCTCGTATGGGTCGTTTTCCCAGAATTCCCTCCGGGTTTGTCATTCATAATCGGCAACTCCTGCTTCCAGCCTCTTCTGCTTGAACATTGGACGGCTAATCAAATATTATGTGTTTCAATTCAGCAGCGTTTGGTTGGCAGACTAAGGGACTGATACTCCAAATTTGAACATATGTATAAGAGGACAATACTACCAAATTAAATCTGAGTGATTCCAAGCTGGCGTGGTTTGTGCAGTTTGAAGTTGACATTTGGTTAAAGGATTGGCGAGATCATTTCTCAAATTTGTATTGAACGTTTGGTTAAGCAATTATTCAAATAAAGTTGTAATTGTACAGGCGTACAAATGCGATTAGCGAGAGGCAGACTGTGTCACAATTAATATAGGAAATCTAAACAGAAAATTGAACAGCGTTCGTCTTCAATTCAGGCTTTGCTCTTTTGCGGCATGTTTTGTCGATTAAAATTGTTAATTTTAATTTTAGCTGACAATTTCTTAGATTTTCAAAAATTAGATTTTAGAAAATCGATTGGCTCAGCAGGATGACTAGCTGCTTGATCAAGTACTACAGTAGTGCGACCAGCATTTCAAATTTTAGTTTAAATTAAAAATTATGAAGAACCAGAAACCGAATCTTAATTATCAGTTATTGGTAATTGATTTTAAAATTAGCGTGCGCCGCGCACACTATCAACAATAATTTTTTTTTCAAAAAGTGTTAGACTAATACCTCAAAGTCGAAAACGCTTTGAAGCGAAGTAAGCTAATCAGTTGGACATTATGAACTGATGAGCCGTATTCCCGTATCTATTGTGTCCAGAACACAGGCCTCACCCACTGCTGTGTTTGGATTCGTATAGTCTAATAATAGCTAATCTAATGAATTTTGCATATGATTGAAGGGGTGGGTTTCCCACGGTGAGATTTCCATTCTCTCTGCTTTCCACTATGGCATATGGTGAGGTAGGGCAGGGGTGAGTTCTGTTCTGAGTGGAGTGCAACCCTCAACGCTCAAACAAAAGATTTGGGGGTTGCATGCGGGATGCTGTATAGAAAACTATTGTTCAATCTCGTCTGCTATGACTTTTGGTCAATTGGCTCGCGGATGTTTGAGCTTTGCGAATTTCCAAATTCGAGCTGTAATGATTTAAAATTTACAGATTCGTATTTTTTCTTAAAATTTCAAGTCTTTAAAAACTGCTCTTTAAAGCGAATAGGGGTTTCAGCTTAATTTTTTCATGTGCAAAAAACTTTTAATAAGTACTCCTTTAAATGGGTAACTTCTATAATTCGTCTTTTGCAGAATAAATTACACATATTACCTACATGTTGGCTTACGACCCCAATAGTTCGAAATGACCGATGCAGAATGCAAAATAAAGCATCCTTATATGACACGTAGAACTTGTCCGACCAAGCCTCTTGGCTCGGGATTCGGCTCGGGGTTAGGATGTGGAGCAGATCGGATCCTGAATATGATAATAATGTAGAGACCCGATTTTCCCCAGAACGAAATTCTCTAAAGCCCAAATCAAATGAGTGAAAACGAAACAGCAAGTGTTCAATTATCCTTTTTTCCCCAAAGCCCCGCCCGGGTAACTACGTGCATTCCCTCGGTGCGGTGGCAGAACCATTGTTGAGCAACTGTCTATGTCGTCGGCAATAAAGCATTTCTTTATATTTGTAATTGGATGAATTATAATATAACTCTTGAATTAGGCTCAGATATGCATGCTTTATGGTTTTATGTTTTATCCTAGAAAAATGTTGAAACCCATTTAGAGAAATTCAAACCTGTTAAACCATTCCTTACTCAGGGATTGAGTTCACACGATTAGCACGGAGCTGACTCGGGCTACCGCATATTTTAGTCTTTTCTTTGAGCCAATGATATATTAGTTTTGTACCGATTATATTAGCAGCTGATGTGGGGGTGGAAAAGCGTAACGTTTTGCCACCAACAATAATAGAATCCGTTGGATAAAAGCGCATTAGATTAATGGAATATCCAGTGAAGGATGAATCGGGTATGGAATAAAATAGGGTAGAATTCGGTTAATCCCTGATCGAAAATCTAATACTACGCGGTTGGTATTGGTCATGGTCAAATGCAGGGGTCGAGCGTTTAGTCATTGGTCATAAGCTGCAGAGCTGATACATAAAACATA
>VNWX01001220.1:0-16083 GCA_009869905.1 Ceratophysella communis
CCTGCTCCGTTGTTTCAAGGGAGTACTTGACAAAGTTTTCCTTTTAAGTATTCCATTGCGGAGAGGTCCATCAGGACTTTAGTCTGTGGTTTACAAGCCTGGCAGTCTGACTTGTACACGGGGTTTTCTGTGTAGACGGAAACGGGTCTGTTGTGCTGCGGTGGTGGTGAATGTTTCAGGACAAGGGAAAGCATAGACCAAATTACAAGCTGTAACCTGTCAACGGCGAAGGTTTTCTCGAGGCTTTTTCTCTCCTCTGGGCTTAGCCCTGAATTGGTCGGATCCATGAGCAGTCAGCCTATTGATTATTCTTTTGTTTCCTCTTCGACTCACACTCATTTGCACTTGACAATGGAGAGGTGGATCATCCTTGAAGTGAAATGTATCTCATGTTCAAGTGGGTTGGGGCTAATGCTAATCGGGAGCAATATAAGAACCCTGCAGCTCGATACATGCTTTCAGCATCTGTGTATTCTGCGACGAAAGTGAGAAATTTCGGATCCTCGAAGCACCTTTACGCTCATTGTTCTTGATTCAAATGTGCCTCAATTTCGAGGAAGAGACGTTAACGTCAACCACTGTACCCAGTACCACATATTAAATCATCAAGTCTACTTTCACCCTTTAAACTATGTAAATGTATGTCAAAGTCAGGTCTGAAAGTATACTTATTATAAAAACTATATGTTGGCATACTATACATCCATTAGCCTCCTAATAATGACAATTTGTAAACTTCTAAAACAGCTATTTTATTTTGTTGTTTTAAATCCGTGCGAGTGCTCCAGGAAATGACTTTACTACGTCATAATGGAGTCAGCAAATCTCCAGGAAGGAGCTGAGGTATTAGTAAATAATAAATTGGTAGTTGTTATGATGTGGGGATGAGGGGAGTCCCTGAGTTCATTTTCACGAGGCAGGCAGTATTTACAGGAAATGAGGCTTTGGGTCGTGAGCCTATCGAGAGGACCATTATTGTCATAAATTCGTCGTTAACAGTAGTGCTAAGTAGATGTTTGGGAGCGGGCGTTGGGGGAAGAGACTCTTATCATTCTCCTGGCCCAATGCCGAAAACCTTCCTATTTTCATCTCTTTGTAAAACTCTCAAGACGCCCTGAATGTTTGTTTTTTGAGAAATGGGAAAGATTAGGGAAATAAATGCCAGATATATCCATGAATACGTAAATGGAATCTTCTCAGGCTAGAGAGAGGTTTTAAGGACTTTTTAAGAAACCGACATGCAAAAAAGTACATTAACCAACTTTCTTACTTTCCGACTCGCGTTGCAGACATGCTATATATACCTAAAAAAATATGGCAAACTCTCTTTTTTCCTTATTTCAGTGCAATGGGGTAGCGAAAACTCTTTTTCTTAGTTTTGGTAATAATGTGACAGATCTGGAAGATAAAGAAATTGAGTTATGCATAATTCAGACGCAGGCAGTATGAAACGAAGAGTATAGCTATGCAGAGACTACGAGGTTTTGGTCTGAAAACATATTGACAAACAGTCTAGGGCTCATTTAAATTATACGAGCTAGTTTCAAGCCTGGCAGCAATATGAGAATAGGCCGGAGCTCATTTTTTAGACCGTATTTCAGTTTAACGTCTCTGTTGTGGATTTTCCATTCTGTTTTTTTTCCGCAACTTTCTCCAGATATATAGGTTACCTTTTTCATCAGCATGAAGTACACACTAGGTTACGGGTGCTCAAATTCTAGAACATGTTGAGCTCATGCTTACTATGTACATTTTAAGTATTAGAACATTGTTTCTGTATCATTTCTGTCCCTTAATTCCTCTTATGACCGTGAACATTGAATGCTCGGAAGCTGGACTTTGTATTTGTCGGGATGTAACGTCAGACGATCTAAAAAATTTATTGTAATTTCCCGAGTAAAAAATAAAGTGAATGATTTCGCGTCTGTCCGGACTTTTAGTGACTTTTCATGACGAAAGTATGAGCTTGACAAATATCAGCATTGCATCACGCACTGTATGACGGTTCAACAACTTTCCAGCCCTATCGTCATGGGGTTTAAAATTTAAAATGTGCTATTTTTTCAAAAAAAAATTAGTATATCTGTAGCGGTGTTGAAACTCCAGATGTCCTCAAGTTGACCGAAATTAGAAAATTTTGTAAATAAGCTCGAAATAATCCGTTATGCCTCAAAAGCATAGACAGAGGCCAAAAGACTCAGAGCGAATTTACGATGAACTTGATAGAGCATGTCGAAATGTTTTGGGGGTATTTCTTCCTGTCCTGAGCAAAAAAAACGAGTTTGTGAATCCCATAGGTGTGTTTTCCGAAACCCCATTTCAGTGTTTGGGGGCGGAGGAGGGAGGTTAAAACATTTTGTGTGTTACTAAATAATGCATCATAATGATGATTGAAAGACAATGGAAGTTTCGGTGGAGTCGAGTCGTCTCCTAATTTCCTCCAAGTCCAAAGTGATGTGTCAACGTAAAACGTGGCCAGGGAGACGGTCATGAGTGTGAATAATGCCCCCTTTTTCCTCCTTCGCTTCTCCCGTTCTCTCCTCCACACTCACTTCCTGTCTAATGAATGGACTTTTGACAGCTGACGCTGAAACCCGCTGACGGAGAATCTCTCAAAAATGTCCCTGAGTGACAGAGGGAATGAATGGATGGGTAGGTACCTAACCTACCAAAAATATGTTTTTTCTGTACCACTGTTTTTTTTTCAGGAATTTCCAAGTTTTTTGCGAGAATTTTGCTTAAATTTAAATTCCAAAATGTAAATAAAATACCAAACTATTCTACTAAATTTTTTGTTGTAAATGAATATTTTGATCAATTTTTGAATTATTTTTAGCACAAATGAAACAGCTAGAGGGAAATAAATCGCCCGACCTTACAATTTTTGAAATCTTCCAAGTCATCGAAAGTCTATCCTAGCCTGAATAGTCGCTTTTCAATTGTCAGCCGACCCTGAAGTCGAAAACCAGCACGGGCTTCTCAGAAATTAGACCTGTCTCCAGGTGTCGTTGAACATTGGACAATGCGGAAAGTGCAGTACAGAGGCCCTGTTCAAAAGCTTTTAGTCGGAGGAAGCGAAAGTTTGCGAGAAGACCTGGCGTTTCCTTTTCCTGCTAAATCTTCTACTTTGTATCACGACACAACACGCAGGCACAACAAGGCACACAAAAAACGAAATATGTTTTCTACATCGTCAAAGTAGAAAGAAAGTAAACGCGCTCATTTTGCGCCTTCTGCAACGTTCAACGCCAGTTCGGAGCTTGTTCTTTAACATGAATTAACCATATATAATACGCAGGTTGTCTGCTTTTTTAAATTTATCACAAAAACGGTGATATCTGTGCTTTGAAGACCTCCCCTTAATTGAAAACTCGATTACCGTTACAAACTATATATATATACTCAAATTGTACGTGGGTTTTGGCACAGTGAGCTTTCATTGACTTTCACTACGGCAAATCTTATTTATCTTTTACAAAAAATTACCATTTGTCTACGTGTATGTAGTCAAATTTTATTCATTTCCACACGAATCTCTGTTTAATTGAATTGCGCAGATAGGGTAAAGTCAGCGCTTGCGATCCCGGTCTTATATAAAAGTACCTACGTTCATTAAACGCCGTCGTGACTTCAAGTGTGGAAACGGAAACATCGAGAATTGAAATTGAGTTGAGAGTCTTTCACTTTCATCCCGCAGATTTGACACTCTGAATTGAGAGAGGGTGGATTCTGGAAATTGTTATTGATTCATTCCACTGGCCTTTTTGTCCGACGGATAACGAGAGGGATGATGGGACTGATAAAGAGTGCCACGCGCTTTCTCTCCATTAATTAAGGAACACAGCCTTCCGCGTGGTATTTATTATATTTTCAGATGTATAAATAATAAATGATTCATGCTATTCGGATTTTAATTGACATATTAGAGACATTCCTGACGTTTGGTTAAGTTTTGAAAATAGTGACGATCCTCTAAATTATATGCGTATTTGGTCAAAAATACCCCAAAAATACACGCTAAAATACTTGAGCAGGGATAAGGGCAAAAAAGTCAAAAGTTGGAATGACGGGCTGAAATGATTCGGACCGAGTCGATGGCGGACAGTGACGAAGGGTACTAGAGGACCCTGTCCCACTCGAAGTCTCTATCACGCTCTGAAACGCGCTATTAGTCCCGGGTCCTCATCTCCTCTAATGGATTTATAAATTGTCACACGTCCTTCTCGCGTCTCCCCAACTACAAGTAAATCCTCTTCGCTCCCTCATTCGATTACCGTCCGTCTCTCCCTCGTCGACAGACAGGTCTTATGACGGTGAGAAAGCTCGGTCAGGCGAAGTCGAGCTAAAGGACTCTGCGAGAACTTCTACGAGGCTAGACTGAACTCAAGATCACTTAGCCCGCCGCCCCTCGCCTTAATGCCCTTTTGTTCTTCGTATTGAAATTAAATTTTTAAACAGATTGTCGTCAGAGCAAGAGCAAGACAAATGAGAGAAAAGCTTTCTCTCTCCGTGCCGACGACAACCGTCAAACCTCGTTAATTGAATGTACCTGACTAGGAGAGCCCGTAATTGAATTAATAATTCAAACGGGCCTAAACTCTAACTAGAAGAGACCTGAGCTCAGCAACTCGGCCTGGGAACAGCTAGGAAATTCCTAAGGAAACTCAATAAATAAAACGGGCTTATTAAGACAAGATTGGTCATAACACACGGACTTGTGTTCACGTCTATCTCGGCTACAGGGAACATGAAATTGAATTCTAATTTCGTCTATAACAAAGGAAAAGTACTGCTACTTGTATTGTTCCCATGTTCCTTGGCGGTCATTGCTGGAGTCGTAAAAAAACTCAGACAAGAATTTCTTTCTTTAACAGATTGACAAACACAGTTTTCCTTCTAGCATCTAATCAAGTGCTCCGTGTCAATTTCAAAAAAGTTAATTATTCAACTCAACTACTTTCTCCAGACCCAGGCCAGCGTTCAGCATAGAAAACAGAGACGTGTGAGCTGGTTAAGAGTCTTTCTTGACTCGTGGAGATAAGATTCTTGAGAGAAAAGACCAGAGATTGAATTTCGACTTTCTCCGCTCCAGTTGGACGGGGAGGTGAAAGAAAAGTCATTCTTTATCCACAGAATACCACAAACTCTTTCTTTTATCGAATTCCAGCATTGGGATTTTTATTTCTGAAAATCTCTTGCTTGGAATTAAAGGCGGACTTAGACGCTAAGACATCTATCAATTAACACATCATTTTTGCTCTTCCTTTGCCCAGCTAATGGGAATTCATACTTTGTCTCAATCACTATATAAATACATTTAGGAAAATGTCGTTTAATATGCTCTAAATTTGCTCCGATTTTAGCACTGTATCAAGTATCGGCAATAAACGTTTAAGTAAATTATATGCTATTTCTAGTTTGTAACTTCTGGCCCCTCGGAAACCCGCATTAATTTTGTCAAAAATCGGCCCAAAATTCAGAAATTTTCAGGATTTTTCTGAAGCGATTTGTCACTAAATTACAGTAGGATATAACCAAGCTAATTAGCTCAGCACGAACTGGCCGTGAACCGTTATTCCACGTGTATTTACTCAAGTCCGGAAAACACAAGCAAAGAAGAGCCGTGAAAGCAACTCGTCACAAAGAGAAAGTTTTTCTACACAGAACCCCCATTTGTTTTTTTTTCTTGTGTGAACCCGACTTGATTTCAAGTCGAGAGCTATTGTACTTTTTTTTCTGTGGTGAGAAAGGAAGGGGGAAATAGGTACGTGAAAATAACCAGACGTGGAGCCATTCATTCAGACTAACTATTGACCCTGAGTACAGTCAGCCGGAAGATCCTCGCTGCCTGCTACAATTTATTTCCCAGCCGCGCTTCACTGAGCCATAAACAGAGAGAGCAGGAGTGATTCGGAGTCTCATTCTACACAAGAGATACGATACCTGAGATTACTTGCTACGTCTAATTACAGCAATTTCTGTTCTTTCTCCAAGGTGGGCGTGCATGTGAGTGTATATGGACTGGACAGGCCGAGCTACCGTTCTAAAAAACATCATGGTTTCTCGAGTACAGTAGTCTCAACTTCAATTTAAAGTTTAAAAACAATTGAAATAGATCGGAAACGAAGTGAAAGTTTTCACGAACTTTCAAATGCAGACTCAGTTAATTTCCAGATGTCTGTATTTACTTTCGCTGACTTGTGAATCCTAGGCTCTTTCGTATACAGTTTTCGTTGTGAATAATAACGCGTTTTAGGGAAAGGTAAATAAATGCTAGTTCACTGCCAGGGCGCTCTGCGGCATTCGGCTTTTGCTGCATTGTTTCAACACGGATGAAAGACCTTTTGTATTTTTGTTAGAATAATAGCGATGCATGTGCAAGCCCTTTACATTTTGTGAACCTTTTATTCTCTGAAAAGTTTATCAAGAATACAGAGGTATGCAGAAAGTGAGGAGTCGTCATAAAATAAACACGAGTTCTGCAATGGACCAAATCGCCTGTGAGTAAGCTTCATCTCGAGCAATGTATATAAACCCACAAAAGCTCAAAAGCCAAAGCCACCCCAATGATCTTCCTACATGTCAGCCACTCTTTTCAGGCCTTTTCAATTGAATGTTAAATGGCCGGGTGAAAGCAAATTACATATTATGCTGATGGTGATAATGGAGCATTGATGGGAGAAGCTGAGTAGTGGGAAAATGGTGACTTACCATGCAACCGTAGAGAGGTAGTTGAACTACCGGAACATAAATGGCTCTTGTGGAGCCAGTAATGAGAACCCCGTGAAGCAGGGAATGAAGGGTGTTTCAAGACCCTGATACGAGCATCAAGATCTTCGACTCTTCAGATTCTCAGTTCCGACGACGCGGGTTCTGACGTTCCTGGCTGACCCACGACGGAGAGATGATGGACGAGGCCTGAGTGCACCGTCGTCTGCTCCACCCCATGCAGCAGAGAGGGAAAGCTACTTTCTCCCGCTCGCGGACTGGAGTCTCGTGGCGCTAGACGGAGGACAAGTGTCCATGGAAGGGGTGGGACTCAGACTGATTTGGCTGGCGGGGCTCTGGGTTGACAGACAACTTTTACTCACTGTCAATTAGGGGACTGAGATGTAAATCGGACTACTCGGCTGCGTGACGGCCAGGCCGACTCTGGGCTACTGCTCTTCGCTAATAGACTCTTTCCTTCTTTCGCCTGGGATTAAAGTCGTAATGGATCACTGCCCGGGTAAGACTGACAAACTCTCCGAAGCCGGGAAGCTACTTTATACGGTGCGGAGTTGGGCCAAAGGGGGTCGGTCGGAGGAGCTGGGAAATCATTCTTTTCTCTTTGCTCTATTTTGCGCAGAGCCCATGCACAGCCCTGACTCTACCGTCGTCGTCTAACCAAACACAGGCTCGGATTCTTACCTGCTCCGAGGCAAGATCCTCCTAGATCCACGCTCCTCTTCTGCCATCCACCTCCGCTTACATTGCTTCACTTTCCACCCGTAATTGCATAACTGTACTGCTCCTGATACAAGCACAATTGTTTAATTAAACCGGGGAATGTACACGACCAGGCAACTTGTGGCTTTATAAATCCAGACGACTTCCTTTCCAATTTAACTTTTCCTTAAGCTCATTCCGGCCTGTAAAGTATGTGAAAAAGATCTTCGGAGCTTTTAACCGGAGTAATCCCGACTACAAACGGAGTGGGTATTAGGGCTCTTGACGGAAAGAACGAAATTACAGCATTTACTACTTTTTCCTTGCGGAGTGCTAATACTTTACAGGTGTGGCAGAGCAAAAGAAATAAACCCACACGACGACGACGTGTTTATTGCTAACTCTTCACAGCGAAGTCGGATTTGACGAGCATGAACTTCGGCTCCAAGCCCAAGCACATTGTAATAAAATACATAGTTCCGTAGTCAGAGCGTCACCTCATTCCGAATGCAGAGTACGCTAGTCTAAAATTGGCTGAGGTTAATGTTAGTATCTTGTAGGGCCGCAGCGGGTTTAATCGTTATTCCCATGGGGCGACTTAAAGGACGCTGTTTATGTGTTTGTAAAGTTATTAAGACACCGTTCTCATATGCCGCAAAAGAAACGCAGCAGTATTACCGCAGATTAGAAGGCTCCGTTTTCTTTTGCAATAACTTGAATTACAAGTCAAAACTTGAGTTGTTTATTAATTGTTGAGCTTAGAATTTTTTCCCATTCGTTGAAAAAGTTCTGTTCCGTTTAACTTTCAGGATCCTATATGCATGTTCGTCAGGTCAGTTATATTCTGTCTTGGTCAAGCCTAAATAACATGAATAACTATCAATTATCAATACATTTAGATTACCGAGTAATGGGAGTGAAATTTTACAGTATATTTTGCAAGTTCTTAGCTTCTATTTTGCCATCGATCTCAAGGGACTCTGCCCATGCGGTGTACATGATGCCCTGTCCTGAGCAATAACGTTCCATGAATCGAGTAGTTATTTATTCATTGAGGCCTTGAATTGGGTCCATTATAAAGCCCTGTAACGAGGGTTATAGTTTGTATTTGTACTATGGACTAGGTACATGTGCTATTAGTGGCGCATTCCAGAGAGTTTCTATACACGCGACACTGCGGTTTACACTAGTCAGCGATGCCGACCGTCTGCGTTCATAATTAAAGAATTCTTGACACGTCTATGTAGTTATATGTGTTCAATGCTTCCCTTCTATGTACGTCATCATCAGTAGAAGTTCATAATAATAAGCAAAGCCACGTGGTCTGCTCAGAACATTGGCTCGGCATGTTTCAAGGTTCACAATCCAATTTTCTAAATCCTTTACAACGGTATTAGCAAAGGATTACCCGGCTACTTGTCATGACGGAGCATTTAGAGGAGGCAAGGAGACTTCGGAGTAGTGGGGAAGCCTCTTCTGCCTCGAATTGGATGAAAAGTATCATGAGCGTCTCTGGAGAGAGATTAGCTGGTCCATTGCTTGCGGCAGAAAGAGTGGAAGAAGTGTAACATTAAAACAGCAGCGGAGAATTTCCTGGGTATTGACCTCTCCGCACACCCAGACGGACTTTTAAATAGAGAGAAACGAGCAAGGGAACTCGACTTATTATTGGAAATCAATAGGATTCCATTTCCTTTTTATAGTCAATTCTTTTCTCTTGTCCCTCTCAATTGGAAATAGAGGGCTTTACGGGAGGGCAGGTCAATAATACCTGGAGACACGCAGTTGTTCGCAGTTAAGAGCCGCATTCAATTGAAAGCCCAACGAGCTGACATGCACTGGACTATCTCGGTGACCAAACGGAGGAACCGAGCCCCATTTCACAATTAAGGACTTCCGAGAATAACAATAACAGTCTTTGTGACTCCGGCGACGCAATGAGGAGGAGGGGTCCAGTTCGTCATTCGTGTAATCCGATCAAGCCTCAAGCACGCAGTCCACTGAGGTTCTACTCAATAAGATTATACTCCATGTCCATCCATGATCGACTGGTGGTGAGGGGTTGAGAATTGAGAAAGACTTTGACCCAACTTCAGTAAATTGGAAGATTCACTTACATGCGTTTAGGAAATCGGAGTGAGGGTCCCTCGTGACCCATTATGGTATTACCTTCTCGAGCCATGGCCTCTGCATATAGCCAATATGAAGCAATCATAATATTGATTCTTTCCCTATCATTGAGCATAAATATAATTAGATCCAAGCGTATTTGCATTTACAAGGAGATAAGGGCCTCTCGTGTAATTCAATCCTTGGATTCAAAGCAGGGAAAGAGGGGAAAGATCAGGTAACTCAAACTGCGTTCCCAGAGACGAAGACGAAACGACTCGAAAAAAGACAAAGCGCATACCTAATGGGAGCATTAATTTTTAAGCGTATTGATTTTAACTCACCAGCTCAAAGACGAACACGTATGTCTATGACTTTCTCCGACTCGTCTAATCCATGCTCAGACACTCCCTTGGCCTCGAACCAGAAACACGCTACTCCATTATTTTGCCAAGAGTACATACATTCTGGAAATACAAATCAAACTTCCGGCAATAGTGAAAAATACAGGCGAAAATCTAGGTTCTAACAAACGTACGCCGAATGACCGGATATTCACAAAATAGATATAGCACAGCATATTATGGTCTACATATATAATTAGTCTCTGGACTAAAATCAATCACGAAATGGCTATTCTGATGAGCACGTCATTAGAGCTACTGCATGTTGGTTCATTATGGTTTTGAGCGAAATTTATGATTGCCTTATCATGAATAGCATTAATACTTACTAACACGAAGATTTTTCCCAATCGTCAACGGAACAAAAAGCAATCTCTAGTCTTTCTTTTCCCAGAATGCCCTGATTTCCCAATCCTATAGCCCACTCATTTTACGTCAATTGACTACGTAGACGAGGATATTTCTCCAATTACAGCTTCTAGCCAAGAGTGGGTTCTTCCTGCTCTGACAGAGGTAGAGCATGCATGGCATCTTGCTCAATCGGAAATCATTCATAAAGCACGAGTCAGGTTCTAGCAATTCCATTTTTGTTGTCCCTTACGCCCCAGCCAGAAGATGGATGGGAACGTCTAACTGCTCGACTTGAGTCTCTCAAGCTCCAGAAGACGGAAACATCTTCTCCATTATGCATTGTAGTTAGTGAGTCGATTAGAAGAACCCCATCTTGTCTGTATGGATATGAAGGTGGGGGCGAAACCCAGTGTTTAGATTCTCGGCTCGACAACTGCGCGACGGTCGATTGCCACGGTCGAGAAGTACAAAATTGAATACTTCATTATGGTATCCTTCGTCGCGAGTCGTTGATACGTTAACTATGATTTAAGCGTTTAAATAGACGCAAGTGAAATCGCCGATGAGAAATTTCCAACCACCAGATTTTACCCTATGTATTGACCAGCCAGAATCGTGCTCACATTAGTCCTAATTGTGTTGAAATACACCTGATACCGGTGCGCTGCAACTCAGTGAAATAAAAACTTATTGACTTTATGAACCCCAAATACAAAGACTAAATGCCTGTGGTTTAGATGTCAAAGAACTAAAATATTGAGACGAACCAGGGACAAGGGTGGAAGATTGAGAAGCGAAGTATCTAGCGTCCTTCGTATTCCAACCCTGTCTCCAGTACCACTTTCGAGGTATTTAAATATTTCATCAGCGGAGCAGGCTGGAAGAGAGCAGGGACGATGGAAGGAGGCTCCTTGGAAAGTCCTCCATACCGCTGTAGATACTCGAGACTCCAAATAACGCTTTCTCACTATTTACTTATCACAGACACAAAAGATCCTAGAATATGCACAAAAACGACATAGGCCTTCCCTCTCACAAGGAGAAAGTGTATTATTCTAATAGCTTAATTTGCTTTGATAGTCGTTGGAGATGGGGATTGGGATGGCGAACACGTAATTTTCATGGGTGACAATGTTTTCACGGAGTCCTTGGCCATTTACACTTATTGAAGTGGTTTTTAGAAGCTCAGCATCTACATGTAATTGCCAAGTATTTATGTTGATTGGGAATAAAACAGGGATTGTATTTGTTTGGCACTGGTTGGATTTACATAGTTTGTAGTTTGTATCGACATGTTTTAAGTATCGAGCGAGAACCTTTACTGAATTTCTATGCATGGTATTATTAATTGACAAATTTCTCGTTTATCGAAGTTTCATACTCAAGCTCATCCATTTAAAAAGCCTTCAATACCTACCTAAAATTTCAATTCAGTTTTTTATATGCAGGTATCTGCCTTGCCTTAAAGTGGAAGTCGGTAAAAGACTATTGGACGAGTGGGGTCACCAGGCTTTTGCTGCTGGTGACAGGTCGAATTTAGAATCAAAGGGAAAAATGCTGTCCACAGGAAACCATTTCTGTTATGTTGTTGGCACCGCGGAGCAAGGTAGGTAAAAACCACGTCATGGGTTCGCTGCTGTGAAGAATCGTGAATATTAATAAAAGAGAATCCCATCTCGAGAAGCATTTACAGCTCGTCATAAAAATGTAATATCAGAAAAATGTGAGGTATCCGAATTACTGGAACCCTTTGGTTAAGGTTAGGCCTGCGAAGCGCATCATTCAATCTTCCCTCAATTTCTCCATAATCAATAACTTACACCTACACCTCCTACGCAGTAATCAAATTGAAAATCTCTTCCTTTTCGAGACAGACATTGGGAGGCAGCTAAATACATTTGCCAGCATTTCGAATTCCCAAATCCTGTCGTTTCGTAACCTGGTTTTCATAACTTCGTTGAGGTTATCCTGAATCCATTTTCAAACCATGGAATACTTATACATATAACATCCACCCAAGCTCAAATGCATCTGAATCAATTTTCCATTTCAAATCGAGTACTAAAACCAAGTTCCGACTTTTCCGCCTCACCTGATATCTGCATTTGTACTGTTGAAACACTAGAGAAATTCAGACGTTGGCCACAAATGACTCGTTTCCTTGAAGGGAAAGTGCAAACTTTCCCAATTACTTTAGTCAAGTGCGGAGAAAGTGTTGGAGAAGAAGTGTACGTCCCGTAGTTTGACAGACTGAAAGAAAAGGACTCAAAGTTTCTGCCATCTCTGACACTTTATTGAAACAGGAACCCCTACAGAACAATGGTAAACAGGCTTCCCGTGCAAATCGCTCCACTACCTACATACAATATTGACTCTCATCCCAAAGAAGCACGTGTCTCTGGGTCCTTCTCGTCAAGTGACAATGGAGTAGGGCTCTCGAACCAGAGATTTTCGAAATTTTCATATTTGATTGCGTGCACGGCAGAGTTATACAATAACTAGGGAACTGGTGGTGGTTCATGCTACGATGCCTACATAGTGTCAGTAGTGTGAGGAAGAACTCGTTTAGTTCCCCACTTCCCACCATCGCTCTTCTGTTTACACGTGCCCTTAGTCGCGTTTCAGGAAGTTTCGTCTGTGGACATTTAGCGTTTTTTGCTGATCGTTCAAACGTAGTTTCAAAGGCTCACAGATAGTTTGAGTGTAACGAAAGCATGAGCATATTTTAGGTAAAGAAATTGTTGCTTTCTCCCTATGGCAAATTACACGCAGAAAGTCGAAATGTTTAAGGCGAAAGGTTCGTAAATCAGGTATAGAAAAATTGTGGCAGGAGCTGGAGCAGGAGGAGCATGGATAGGCCAGTCGAGAAATGTAATAAATCAGGTACAAAAACCAATCTTCTCAATGATTACATTGTAGAAGTTAAGAACCCTTGTCTCGAAGGAAGATAGGCCTATAGCCAGGCGTTATTCCAGATGCACATTCTTCCTTATAGTTTCGCTTCACCGCCGATGCTACTGTTGCGTTGCCCAGAATTAAGTATATACACTTTCCCATACAGCACTATGGTCCAAAGAATTTTGTTTTCTCTAGACCTCGGCTCCGGTATGCAGTGCAATTGGGAAGACCTGGAGGTGAAAATAAGGTCCCTTTCTCTACAGCAGCAGCACTCTTTTTGTCAGCTTCACACAAACCCTGACTCCCTGAGCCGTGGAGCAATAAACTGAGAAAGCCTCGAAGCTACTGTGCAGCTCCTCCAAAGGCTTTCCCTGTTTATGGATTTCATTTGCTGGAGACGATAATTGGAATAAACACTTCCTGGCGGGCGGATGGAGGGCGGTCTAATACTCTCCACTAGGTTTTATCGGCTTACTCCAGATAGACCGTGATCCCTTGTAAGACGCCCTTACCTCTTCCAGATGCTCACTACAAATAAGCCGATTTGAAACCTGTCAACGTGCTGGAATTCAGCTTCGCTTCAAACACAACTCTTGGCTTATTTCCTTGGGTCTAAAGTCCATTTGGAACTAATACATGATACAAGCAACATAAATTGCTCCTAAATATTAGAGGTATAAATCGTCGCGTCGCGTATGCAAAATCACACATTTGAGTGCTATATCTCGTAGTTTCTAAATATACGCTTCTCCTAACGATGCGCATACGAATGCCAATTTGAAAGCAGGGCTGAAGGCGACTTTGTAGTTGTGAATCGTTTTCTTTGTGGGAGTTTGAATAATAATATGGACAAGCATCGAGATTCACTTTCTCTTTTTCCTTTTAAAAAAAACTCTCAAAGTAACCCTGCTGCTTACAGGCTTCTTTATTGAGTTTACTCTTTCCCCCTTAAAACTTTGTAACGTGGCTTTTAATAGAGGGAGAGAGGTCTTTATCGAGAGATGCTTCGTTCTGTTGTTTGTCTATAGTTCACGCATCAAGAAAAACCAAGAAAATAAAAAAAAACTTGAAAGAGAAAGCAACTTTCTCCTCGGATGAGATTCTTTGTGCCCACACACACCTTTTATGCATAAAACTTTGATCCAACTGAAATGGGCTCAGTAATATGCTCTGGCTGTACCGCATCTTTTGCTGGAGCGCGTAATAAACACGAAAATAGATTAGGCGTATGTCTCAACGTGTTTAAATTAAATACCCACAAGAAGCCGCAATTTCACGAAAAAATGTAGACGCTCACGATGGAGAGTACTTTTTGTTTCATTATTTGGCAAGTTGAAAGGATATTCTTGAAAAAAAAATACTTGGGAGAAATAGTCAAAATTTCGCAACCGAATACAAAATATTCTCTCGTTTTATTTTTCATGTTTTTCCCAACTCAAATTACACCTGCGCGTGTAACAGAAGGGAGCTGATATTCGCAACTTTTCTGACATTTCTTAAAACTGGCGATTTAAATATTGCTGTAATTTGATGAGCTTAGCGAAGCCTAACCAAAAATTCAGAGTAATGTGCAAGCCATTGTTTTTTAAACAACAGAATTGCACTTTCTGCAAGTCTACATGTATACCGTACCCGAACCCGAATCCGCGTCGCATTGTTTTTATGTAACGTGCAAATTTCGTTTTTTCATATTATAGAAATTCTTTGCCTGCCTTCTCGACTTCCACTCGTTTCTAGTTTCTGGTCCGAATGATTAATTCTCATAAGACAGTATGACTCCAGGAAATCCTTGAGCCGAGCATCGGTTTACCTCAAGACTTCTTTGATCCTAAAGACGCCATCAGACTCCAGTCGAGCTTATGACCTCCTCAACTCTCAAATTTCAAGATTTCCTGTTTCAAAGGTTTTGATATTGCACAGCGTTCTTAAGAACAACGAGATTTGTGAGACTACAAGGGTTGCTGGATTTCAAAGAATGTTTAAAGGTAAGTAGCAGCGGACTAGCTCAAGTATGCAGGAACCATCAGGTATTCCATAAACTCGAGAAATGACTGAGTGGGGGAGGTTCGTAGCAGATTTTTCAAAACTCCTCCACTTGAGCCGCATTATCTGCCTACCTGTCCATCTGAAGATGAGCTCGGCTTGGGTGGGAGCACGGGATTTATTACCTCCGCTTATTGACTTTGAGTGAGGGTGCTTGAGTAATGGTCTTGATCTCTGAGAGACGGGACGGAAGGCGCTAGACGGAGCATGATGTAAAGACTAATCCAACTCGACAAACTATCCCCACGCGTCCAGCTTTCTCCTGAAAAAGAAAGCTCACTTCCCCTGACCTCCGCCGCTTCAACTCTCAAAGGTGTTCTATCTAACCCTCCACCACCATTAGTCAAGAAACCGGAAACGAGATCCTTTTTGTTATTATCACTCCGACCTCCGACTAGCATTTCAAAATAAAGTGGAGGCATACCTATCATTTAATTCCCATGGAGGCCGTCATACTGGGACACTTCCGAGTGCGCCCATTAGCTAATACGTTCTGACTCCTCTGTGTTATTAAATATTCAATTATATTACATTGCTCCATAAGCAGGAGAATGAGCTCTGAATTACAATCCAAGCCATTGATAAAACATTATTATTGCTTTCAAATAGTAGAATTAAAAAAAAAGTAGGGCTGCGTCGTGGGTTGCGGCACAAGGCTTGGTGCTTGGGTCTGGGCTTGCTACTAGGTTATACATGTACTCTACCGCAATTGTTTCCGCTACACGAATCTTCAGGACATGGACAGAGCTAGAACTCATCATCAGAATAGAAACAATGCCCTTACATTGAATGATAAAGGCATATCAACTCGATCAGATTCATTTAATTCGTAACAATATTTTATTTGCAA